>PVHY01001978.1:0-139017 GCA_004024945.1 Uropsilus gracilis
AGAAGTATTGATAAAGAGTAATTGCTGAAAAACAATAGACAAGACTCTATGGTTGAACTAATAAGAACTCCGAAGGCCCCCAAAGCTGCCACACAGTGACTCTACAAATATCTACACACAAAGAATCAGACACCCTGGAGAGAGGTGGAATGACTCATTATTATGAAGAATTAACTGAAAAGTGATGGGTTACATCAGTATGCCCATAAAGGCATGGGGTTTGATCCTGTGTAACCCATGGAAACAGGCACCCATGGTCTGTGTCTGTGTGTGTTCTGGAGACAGCTCTGTCCTCATCGCTGGCCTCCTGAGTTGAATAATATAATTTCATCTGCTCTCAGTGCTCAGAGTGTGGTTTCTGAACCTGGATAGTTGAATGTCAGACCCTGTACTGTGCTCTTGAGCCCAGGTGATGTGGTTGAATGTGTTTGAATGCAGGAAGTTACTTAGAATTTTAATTGTTTAAACTTTGAGCATTTACAAATTAAAGCCCAGTCTAGGATGGCACCATGGAAGAAATATTAAAATTTTGGCTTTGCAGATTCAGTATTGGGCCTCCTAGATTACTACTACCGTAAGGCTCAAAGCAGGGTGATACATTCTTAAAGCCACTAGTGAAATAAAACATAGGTTGCTTCTTCTTTGGGTTTTATGTATTTGGTCTGGTCCAGTGTGAAGAAACCATGATGTGCTTTTCCCATTTATCCCCTATGCTAGTGTTTTAGGATGGAAAATAGTTTGAGATTAATAAATATAATTCTTACCTCCCAATTCTTTATATGCTTTTTCATGACTAACTTCAGACTCTGAGATTGGTCATCCTGTTCTGTCAGTTCTGTCATAGCACTCTGGAGCTTTTTCTGATAAAAATATGGTAGAAAATTATAGTTAATTTGACAGCTCTTCCTCGGGAAAATAAATAGAAACCTCATCTTCCAGGACATTCAGGATGACTTCAGATATTGTTGAATCTCGTACTTTAAGAGAAACAGCCTGATGAAGGTTTGTACAGCAACACTATTGAATGCCTTACATCCCTGAGTATGTAGGATTTTTACCATAATGTCTCTGTTATGGAAGCAAAGATTATGAAGGGTTTAAGTACATCACCAGGGGCATCTCTGGTAGGTGACTGAGCTGTGATTCCAGCTTATCTGTTGACCCACAGTCAGCTGACGCATCACTACAAATCTGCCAGGAAAATGCTGCATAAGGAACAAGGTATTGACCATCTACAGGAGAACATTCTCCCAATTTCTATATATGCTGAGTTGCAGGTGTCCTTGTATGCTCTCTTCTAGAAGCTCCCCCCATATATTACTTCCCACTGTCTGGGGTCCCACTCATCGCTCAAGTCAAGGTGACTCCAGGTAGTGTTGTTCTGCTGATTTATTTACCCCATTACACTGATGGACACTGAAAAGAGGGTCATCTCTCTCCTGTTCTCTGATCTGTCCCACAGCCCCGCACACTGTGGTTTCTCAAACTACACACGCACACACACACACACACACACACACACGTGATGATAACAGGCCCGTGTGAGCTGAGCACACTGTATATCGCAGCAGGAAGGCCTCCCAGCAAGAGTGAACAGGCCAAGACTACCCATACCCTGACTGCCGGGAGGACTGTTAGGATTTGATTCAGTGGGGACACTTCATGAATTATTTTACTGAAGAAAGATGTACTGATTGTTTAATTTCAAGATCATAATCTTTGGTGTAGGATAAAAAATATCAGGTCTGTGTTTCAACATGAGAGTAAGTTGCTCAAACCCTCAGCTTGCCCACTCACCCGGTAACCTTGGCCTGCATCCCCTGTGAGAGCCGTCCTGTGTCCCTGGTGTTGTGGGAACTGTTCACAGTGCCACCAGATGAGCTGCTCATCATCCTCACAGAACAGCTGGAGCTGTTCTCCATGTTCCACACACAGCCTCTCACGCTCCATCTCCTTGATCCTTTCAATGAGGTTTTCCAGTTGCTTGTTGAGCCAGAGGTTTTCCTTTTTAATTGGTTCCCAACAGAAGGGACAGTGAAACTTCTTTGGCCATGATTTGCCTTGTCGTTGCTTCTAAGAGACTCCTTCTATGCACCGGAGACAGAAGCTGTGGCCACACTCAGTGCTCATGGGTTTCTTCATCAGCAACTTGCAGATGAAGCATGTGGCTTCTTCCTTCATCTTCTTGGTAGCTGTGACTGAGGCCATTGTTTTTCTGAAAAGCTACTGATTATGGTTAGAGGCAGAGATGATGTAGATGGAAATTTACACAGGACAGAAACGCACAGAATCAAGGCCTTTGTGCCTCCACAGGTCTTGAATAATTCAATGTGAAAAAAAATTTGAAGTTTGAAAGATAGAAACTATGTCACTATGCTGTAAAAGTTGATGATAGCTGTCACATGGTCACTAAAGTTTTAACTAAATTTTAAAATTCAATTTTATATCCACCAGCTGTATTTCAGGGACTTACTCTTTGTATGTGGGTATGGTTACATAACACCCCAGAGACAGAGAACATCCATCTCTATAGACAGTATTCTTGATCCAGGAGCTAGAGAAAGAAACAAGAATAGTTTGACTCACGAAGAGTTGTAGCAAGCGAGAGAGCTCAGTGAGGGGGAAGGAAAGTCTTTCTCACTAAAGGAAGTCAGAATATTAGTATTCAGTTATTCTTTTTATGTAACCATAACACTTAGGGGTGGATGGTCTGTGAAGTATTCAGTTGAGACCGTTCCATTTTTCACTATTTACCCCACAGTTCCAGTTCTTCCTACTGGATTCCCACCTTAAAGAAACAAAACCAGATTGGCAGTCTCTACGGAGACCTACCTGGATGAGGATAAATTCACAACAAAACAGGAAGAAGCAGTTGTTCCTTTTTATCATCCTCTCTAACTTTAGGGATGCAGATTTGGAAAGAGTTGGGATGGGAAGGAATTTGTCCTAAGACAGAGACTCTAGAGACCCCTGTCTCTTCTCCAGGCCATATCTTACCTCCATGAGAGTTTGGGGTGCTTGGATCAGGGAGTTTGCAGAATCTAGACAGCAATGGGTAAAAGCTGGCTCCCAGGCCTTGTTGTTCACTTCCTAGTCTTACAGTAAGACTGACTCCGAGGGACAGGAGGGAGTGACCAGGAGCAAGAGTCAGGCCTTCCCACAACACAAGGCTGCTCCTAGAACATAGTCCTACTTCCCCATTTCCATTTCCCGTGGTTGTGGCCACAGTGTGTCCTCAGGAGGGGCTTGGAGAACTTTCCTTTGTAGTGAAAGTTTTCTGAATTAAGAACTGGGCTTTAACTAAAGTATTTAATAGGCTATATCCCTCTAATTATAATGACAAAGCTCTCTAGACATAGAGCATTATCTGGAGACTTTGAGTCCTTGGTAGCTTACGCCCCCTTCCCCCAACAAACACTCGTCCCATCTCTCTTAGTGGTTCTGTGCTGCTGGGAAGAAAGATCTCCCCTCTTTAAACCCAGGGTTCAGGACCTAGGCCTTCACTCACCTCTTACCCAGGATCTTCTGAGATTGGGCTTGGCCTCTGTGAAAGAGAAAAAGATGGGGAGAGAACTAGAGTCAAAGTCCTGACCAGGTTCAGACTTCTAGTGGTTGTCCCACCACCACTCATACCACACACACACAAGCACATGCACACACTGACACATGTGCTGTCACTCTCAAGCACACATGCTAGCATGTTGGCTCCTCCCTGACAAATCTGGGCCTGGATTCCTTCAACACCTTCGTTACTCACCACAGCCACCTACTAATGTCAGTCTCCCTGCAGTCCACACTCCCTACAGTCACAGGAAGTGACTCTAACCCTTAAACTCAGAAATGAAACTAACATGGAGGCCCGACTCCTGGGGGTGGAGAAGAAACTGGTGATTTTGCCCATGTTTTGCACCCAGTGGTGTCCTGAATGGTGGGTGCACAGGAAGCAAGTACCCTTCACTTACAGTGGCAGAAAAAGGGGTGGACTCTCCAAGACCCTTTTGTCACCTGTCTCAATGTCTGTAGTCTGGAAATCTGCAGAGGTCAATTCATGGTCCCTGACTTGAGATCTTTCTATCTTTGCCACTGCCTACTTGGGAATCCAAGACACTTCTGACTATATTATCCTAGTAATCAGGTCCCTATTTGTTGCCAACTGCTCTGGAGAGTGTGGTGGGAAAGGGAATGACAGTAGAGGTGTTCATTGGAACTCAGTTCGCCCAGGTCATCCTCCCTGTCTCTCTTCTATTGCTCTGTCTCATTTCTCTCCTCACTGTTCCTCTGCAGGACTTTGATGTGTATGGACATCCTGAGTCACTACCCAGAAGAACACCTCAGGACCCTGCAATCAGTTGCTTGCACCATGTGAGACCTGGGTCTCCACTGGCCTGTGCTTGTGGAGGACAGATATGGGATCAGCTGAGTAGGCTGTGACTCCTCTAATTCAATAAAAAACAAAATCACTGTCCCTCCCAATTTAGAGTAATGGTTAAATAGAAAAAAATAGCCACCAGAAAATAAGGCTTCACCACATTTATAGCCTTAGGTGTAAGAGGAATTTATGATAAGCACACAATACATACTTAAAAAATAACTTATGCAATATCTGAGAAGCTGGTAAGGAGATGGAGGACCCAGGCAGAAACAGTGAACTGGGATTCTGAGCACTGACTGGCTGGAGCCTGGGCCCAGTGCTTTGGTGGTGCTGATCTGAGGGTCATGTGGATGTCTGTCAGGGCAGCTGGCTTACACAGGATGCTGCCAGCTTTAGATCTACCATCCAACAGCTCAGGCTGGAGGTCCAGCTGAGATCCAGGTTCCCCTCTTCCCACTTAGGAGGACTCCCTTCATCCCTGTACCCTCCTGGGTGCTCCCGAAGATTCTGTCATTTCCCAACTATGGACTCATATGTCCTGGCACAGCCTGGGGAACCTCTACATAGGGACAGATCACACCCCATATTAAGGCATCCAGTTCACAGAGAGAGGAGAGCACATACTTCTGGATCCCTGAGCCAATGATGACTCCTTGCAGACTGACCATTGTCACTGTTGTGGATGTGCCTCTGAACCTGGGCACAGCTGATGCCAAATTTTTCCTGTGAAAGACTCTGAAAAGGAGACAGGGATACAGAGCACAAACTCCTAGCACCCAGCAGCCAGATTAGAGCACAAGATCAGGACAGGGTCTGTGCTGTGACCTCTGCTCCCCTGGACCTGTTATGTGACAGAGGGGTTCCTGTAGAGATCTCAGGGCTTAGGGAGGGATGGGAACCAGAGATGCCTTCAAAGACTTGACCTCATAATGTTGAGAGATCAGCACCTCAGGTGATGTGTGTGATGTGGACAGACAGTTCTGCAGAGGCCAGTGGGAGTTTCCCCCGGGACTACAGCTCCTTCAATATGTTGTAGTTGTCACTGCATGAGTTTGAGTTGCAGCAAGTCAGAGGCTCAGAGTGGGAAGCGGCTTACTGGGGTCCCTTAAAATATTCTATAGCCTGAATGCTCCCTCCTTGGGAAACTATCACCTCCAGAAATCCTTAGGGCACTTATCACTGAATATCTGCTAATTTATCTTGCTTCTTT
This sequence comes from Uropsilus gracilis, assembly GCA_004024945.1. NCBI lineage: Eukaryota > Metazoa > Chordata > Mammalia > Eulipotyphla > Talpidae > Uropsilus > Uropsilus gracilis. The sequence continues at coordinate 5,583 of PVHY01001978.1, forward strand.
CCTGCCTCCTTCTTCGCAGGATGCATGTTCTGCTAGAATAAGATTTGCGTCACTCTCTTTCACTGAGGACTCCCCAGTGTTTAGTAGTGCCACCACACTGATGTCTGTGAACTAAGAAAATGACATTCTGAGTTATAAAAAACACAACACTGACAAAGTGTGTGCACATAGTTTGGGGGATGTGTTGTGGTATAGCAGACATGTGAGGGGTGTGATGTTTAGTACTGCATGTGAGTAACACACACTTGTATGTGTAAGATTCTTTCATGTGGTATGGACGGAAATAATAAACAGCATGGGCTGAGAGAATCTTAACTAAAGAACAGACAATAGTGTTTTCTTATATCTTAGATGACAAAGGAAAATGACTTTGGACTTGGAGAAATTTCATAAAGGCAAATATAAAGGTGTGTCTGACAGACAAAGTTTAGTCAGTGGGTTTGTTATATGGGTTCCCCTAGCAATGGCTCTGGGCTCATAAGAGTCTAGGAGTCTCTGGTGATAAGTTATGGCCTCTCTGATTGAGCAGGCGTGAGGGACAGCATACAAATTTATGTCTATTATTTGACGGTAAGGGGAGAAAAGAGAGCTTTATCCAACTTTCTTCAATTTCCTCCAAGTCAACATATTTCATGTGCTAAAGGGGCCTGTTTGAGGTCATCTATTCTGTAACATTTTATTTCAACTCATGACTCAGCTTCTACCAACTTGACAGGAGATCTTGTGAGGTTGAGGCTGTAGGTGACGGACATGATGGACAGTTTGATTCCCCCCCACCTCCCCATCCCCCACCCCCTTTCTTCCTTTGGATGAACAATGTAGCCAGCATCCCAAACAACACACATTTCATCACCCTTCTTGTGAGAGCATGTCAAAACATTTTGAAGTCACACACATTAATTTTCATGTCTACTACGTATCATAACACTTAGCAATCTGGTGACTTTTTGGGTTCCTCATTAATGGTATTTGAGACAGGTTGATGACACCATGTGCTGACTTGACCAACTCAGGTCAGATAATTTAAGTATGACAAGGATGTACCTGTGCTTCACTAAGGCCTATTTGATCACATCTGAATCTATTTTAAACTGTCAAAAACACTGTCAAGTAGTAAATATGTTTTGAGATTTTATCTATTTTTTAAAATTTAATTTTGTAATTTTCATATAATACTGGATATATTCATATAGTTATTGTTCCCCTTAGGTATGGTCCTCCCTTCCATATTGTACCCCTATCTTCCCTCCCCACTCCCTTCTTCCCTCTCACTGCCTCCGGTCTCTTCAACGTCTTCCACACTAAGTCAGTGGTCCATTCTTTAGCCCATTGGTCTTTCTATTTTCTGGAACAATGCCCTTTTTTACTGAGTAAGGACTTGCACTCCTGGATCACAACTGACCAGGCTATTAGGATCTGCAGGAGTAACTGAGGTGGGTAGTCAGACGGAGCATGTCAGTAATCTCCTGTAGGGCAGGAGCATGGTGGGATTCTTCAGGTTCCTTTCCAGTGTCTGTCACCTGGTCCTACTTCTGTGCTATGTTCTAGTAACTTGGGTTGGGAGCCCCATTCCCAGGCACTGGCAGTGGAGACATCACTTGCTGGGGAGACTTCCCCAGGTGGTTGCTTCAGCTCCCTTCCTCTCTCATATTAGCAATTCTGCCATGGGGCCACAGTCATATCTCTGTGCTTTCATATCTCTGTGCTTCTTTTTCCCCACAGACTGATAAAGGAGGGAACCTCATTCATGTTGCACAAAACTCTGCACCAGGGGTTTGGTCACCCAGGCCTAGAGACGATGTAGGAGAAAATATGTGACAGGTCACCTGTGAAAATCTGTGACATAATCACTGGTCTCACTGTCTTTTCTTGGTTGTTCCACCATGCTCTGCATCCTTCCCAGGTGGTGAGTGTATCCAAGGCCTTTATTACTTCTTTTCCTTTTCTTTATGTCTGCAGCTGGAGAACTGGTTTTTTCATTCCTAGTGCAGGTCTGGTTGAGATTGGAGTAAACCAGAGGGGGGTGCACCCTCCCTAGCCAGATCCATCAGAGGTGCCTAGGCTCCACCCCCAGTCCAATGGAGTCAGAGGCCAACTTCCCAATCCTGAGAACCCTGGACTTGAGACCCTGAGATACTGAAACTCTGATGGCAAAGGATCCACCTATCCCCCAAACCTTATCAGTGACCTAGGTGGTAGTGGAGTTGTGCTGTAGGTCACTTCCAAGGTTCAGAGCCATCTGAAAGAACCTCAACTACCACCTTCAGCATGACTAGACTCGTAGCTGGGTCTGGAAGGCCTTTTTTGAGATTTTAAAAATATTTAAAAATAAGTGAATAAACCACCCTCCTTTCCAGACTGGAGTCTCAGCAAAGTTTCTTTTTAAACTCAATCACCTCCTCATTTGAAACCTGTCATTGTAAACACTACAAATCTTTTCTTGCACTTGACTAGAATAGCAATAATAATAGTCACCTGAATAGACTCACTGTTGTTAGATATGAGATTAGTCATGAAACATCAGTAACTAGAAAAATCTCTGCCATTTTGAATTCTCTGCTCATTTATGCAGTTGGAGACACCTGCAATTTCCTTAACATACATGCATCTTTACACAACATCAAATGCACTGGGGTCGCTTAGCCCTCCAAGTTTTCAAACTGTGCTGCTTGGACAAGGATTCCTGAAATTCAGATCTTTGATCCCATTGAAAAGGTCTGGAGAGTATGACGGATGATCATTGCTAACATCGTGCCTTTTCCACAGTGAAGGCTGATCATCTACAGCATTTTTAGTCTTTATATTCATTCATCATGCACATTTTTGCATGACCTCTAAAAGCTTAGCACAGTTCTAAGTAGTGGGAAATAGACGTGAAGAAAAAATGAAATTTCTGCCCTCACAGTGTTTTTATTATATTTTTATTATATGGAGAAATATATTATAATGTCAAGAAGGTGGCAAGCTCTGTCTTTACTCATCTGGTGGTGGCAGGAATAAAGGAGAACACTGATAAACCCCCAAAAAGGGTCGGATGGTTTCAGAGAAGGAAGCCTTTGGGAAGGTGAAGATGTGGGAGCCTGCTGTCATGTTGTAAAAGGACACACGTCCAACCTCACAGTCCAGAAAAACTCCCACAACCAGTGGCTTCTCCCTCATAGGAAAGGGAGTTGGGGGAGATGTAAGGGCTACATACTGGTCTCCTTTGCAGAGTCTGATAGCCCAAACTTCAGATTGAAACTTGAGGTTCCTGTCATGGACCCTGCAAACATTTTCCAAACACACCCCTAAGTCCCACTGAGTTCCTTCTCCAACATCCACTTCAAAGTAGCACCTTCCTGAGGTGAAGCCTTCACAGCCCAAGACACAGGGTACCACACTAAATCTAGATGTGTTCAGCTTCATCTGGGCATCTCTGCGAGCCACTTGTCTTCGGTCCTTGGAGACAATTAGGTCAACATGAGCTGTGTCTGGATCCAGAGTCACATTGACTAAAAGAGAAAACAAACAGTCCAAATACCCCAAAATACTTTTCTATTTCTTATATTTGAATAAACCAGTTGCAAACTTTTTCCCTACTAACCGTATGAGTCATTCTCTAAAACTGTGGTTCAATATAAAGGAGAAATTGCTATATTGTCACAATGAATCATGAGGAAGATATTTGAATGAGCAAATATAAACAGTGCTGATAAAATTTCTGGTATCGTTAAGTGATCAACAAGTGATAGTAGAAATAAATGCAATTATCATTATCTTCATCATCTCCATTTTTCTTTTGGAAAAATCAAGGACCAGAATTACGCAGAATAGCCATATATATTTGCTCAAGACTTTGCCCAAAATTTCTGATTTCCCAGGGAAGATAACTAGGAATCAAGGAGATTACAGCACGTAAGTCCCTTCAATCTTTACCAATTACCACCCACAGAGACACAGAAAGGAACATAACATGGCTAATATCATAGCTCTCTCTCTCTCTAGATATATATGTATTTATATGTATATATACAAATTTTAATGTAATGCATATATATGTATATATGCATATATATGTCTATATATGCATTATTTTACATTGCTGTCTTCCCCGTGTTTCTCTCAGCACTTTATCACCAGTGAACTACCAATTTAATCTCTTGTGCTCATCCCTCCCCCATTTTACCCCTTTCTCCCTTGCTTGCTTTATGCTTTAGTTTTGCTGACAGTCAGCTTTAGAATTTTCTTGTCCATTTGTTTGTTTGTCTTACCCATATACATCATATTAGTAAAACCATCCAGTATTTATATTTTTCTTTCTGGGTTATTTCTGATTACATGATTCTTTCTAGCTCCATCCATGTTGCTGCAAATGTTACATCATAGTTTGTTACTGAGTGTCAGAATTATCCACAGGTCTCAGGACATATACCAATCCCAAGGCCTGCAAGTTTAAACTCATTGTCTGCTTCAGATATTATCCCTTAGGGATTAGTATAATAAACTCAGCACTGATATGCACAAAGCTATGTAATTAGAGTCAAGTAGAATAGAAAAATATGTGATAGATTTTAGTGTGAGCAATACTAAAATGAACAGAGTTAAGGAGTTTCCAGCACCAGTTAACCACCAACTGTGTGACTGGTTTAAACACCACAGCTAGTGAGCAATGAGAGAAACCAAGTGTGCAAACACTTCTTGTGTGAAGTGCTCTCTTTCTCCTCCTCTTTTTCTATTTTGCTGTCTGCAGGAGGGCTGACACCTGTGGACACATTAAGCTGGTTCCCTTCCTTCTCACTCCTGTTTAATTCAGTAAACAGGAAACACTGGAAGAGATGTAGCAAGAAGAGTTTGCCTCATGGATTAGGGATGAAATATAAGTAGGTTCAAAATCAACATAAAGGTTCAAATATATATGTATACATATAAGACTATACATATGTGCATACATAGTTGTCTATTATTAAATAATGGGAATAGAAATTATTCTGTATGATTATGCATGCAATTTAATAATAAATGTTATATATGAAAAATAAGATATGAAAATATTTCAGAATTTTAGAAAATGTATTTGTATATGTTTTGATATATATATATATATGTTTTAATAAAAGAACAATGTGATGAACCACTACCTTGCATATCAATTGAAAAATATTTATACATTGGATAAAAAGTCTGGAATAGCTTATAATCAGCCAGAAAAACAGTTCAGGGGTCAAGATAAATAATCAATATATAGGAGGCTGAAGTGAGAACTGAGTTCATCAAGGACTGAGTTTTATTGGCCTGGGAACTCCAGTGTGAGAGGCTGGAAGAACTCACAGCCCAGCAGCCAAGAAAGACAGGAGAAAAATCTCAGATCTGTCAGATACACTAAAGAAAACAAATATAGGAGTAATTGGAATCCCAGAAGGAGAAGAGTAAGACAGGCTCTGAAAGGCTTTTCAATGAAATAATGGAGAATTTCCCAAATCTGAAGAAATTAAAATAGACATGAAGGATCCAAACTATTTTAATGAAAGAAAAAAAAAACAGCAAGATGTATCACAGCAAAATTTTCAGGAGCCAGAGATAAAGAAAAAAATTATGAAAATAATGAGAGAGGAAACAACCTATAAAGGAAAACCCATTAGACTGAATTCAGATTTCTCAGAAGAGACACTCCAAGCAAGAAGAGAATGGGAGCACAATTTCAAAACACATCAAGACAAAAAGTGCCAGCCAAGAATGCTCTACCCAGCAAAACTGTCCTTCCTTTATGAGGAAAAATTAGAACCTTTTCAGACAAATAAAGCCTCCAGAAATTTGCTACCACCAAACCCCCACTCCAAGAACTCCTGCAAGAAGTCCTAAGACTGAAATGCACAGGAATAAAGATAATGAATAACTGAAAAAAAGAAACTAAAACAGAACCTGAAATGACCACCAGGAATACAATATTAGAACCTCAAACATCAATAATTACCCTAAATGTTCAATGGGCTAACCTCATCAGTCAAAAGATACAGAGTTGCAGACTGGATTAAAAGACAGAAACCAACATTCTGCTGCCTCCAAGAAACACATCTGATCCCAAAAGGTAAGCATAGATTGAAGGTAAAAGAATGAAAATCAATTTTATAATCAAATGGCCCCCTGTAAAAGGCAGTAGTAGCCATTCTTATAGTAGACAAAGCAGATTTCAAAATAAAAAAGGGACAAAGGATAAAGTAGGTCACTACCTAATGGTTCAAGGGTTAACCCATCAAAAACTCATTACCAATTATCAACATATACTTACCAAATGAGGGAGCACCAAGATTCATAAGACAGCTACTAAGAAAACTGAAAACAAATATAGATGAAAACACAAATGTAGTAAGACACTTGAACACCCTACTCTCAACAAAGGACAGATTAGGAAAACAAAAGCCTTAAAAGAAGACCTAGATAAAATGGATCTAATAGATATTTACAGGATGCTATACCCACAAGGAAAAGAATATGCCTTCTTCTCAAATGCACATGAATCATTCTCTAAAATTTACCACATACTAGACCACAAAACAATCTTGAATATATGCACAAGGATTAATATAATAGCAGTTTTTTCTCAGACCAAAAAAGGTATGAAACTAGAAATCAACAATGAAAAGAAAGCAAGAAGAACATCCAACACTTAGAGACTGAACAATATGCTACTAAATGAAGAATGGATAATTGAAGAAATTAAAACCTATTTTGAAACAAATGACAAAGAAGACACAGCATCCCAAAATATCTTGGATGCAGTAAAAGCATATCTAAGGGGAAGTTTCATAGAAATACAGGCCCATGTCAAAAAACAAGAAAATAACCAAAGAAATAACCCAATCTTCCAACTCGAAAAATTAGGAAAAGAGCAACAACAACAAAACCCAAAACCCAGCAGAAGACAAGAAATAATAAAATTAAAAGAAAAAATAAATAATCTAGAAACCAAAAAATCTACCCAGAAAATCAACAAAACCAAAAGCTGGTTCTTTGAAAAAAATAAATAAAATTGATAAGCCCCATGCAAAGCTCACAAAAGAAAGAAGAGAAATTCAACTAAACAGGATCACAAATGAAAGAGGATAAATTACAACAGACACAAAAGAAATCTAAGAATAATAAGAGATTACTATGAACAACTATATGGAAATAAATACAACAACCTGGATGAGATGAACAGATTCTTAGAAAGACACAAATACACAAAATTGAGCAAAGAAGATATAGAGAACTTAAATAAACCAATTACAAGTAGTGAAATAGAATAAGTCATCAAAGCTCTACCTAAAAACAAGAGCCAGATGGCTTTACAAATGAATTCTACCAGACATTCAAAGATGAAATAATGCCTGCACTACTAAAATTTCTCCAAAAAATTGAGAAAGAAGGAAACCACCAAACACATTCTATGAAGCAAACATCACACTCATACCAAAATCAAATAAGGACAGCACCAAGAAAGAAACCTATAGACCAATTTCCCTAATGAACACAGATGCAAAAATTTTAAACAAAATCCTGGCAAATTGAATCCAACAATGCATAAAAAGCATTATTGAATATGTCCAAGTGAGATTTATCCCAGGGGCACAAGGATGGTTCAACATCTGGAAATCAATTAACATAATACACCACAGCAACAAAGAGAAAAATGAAAGCCACATGATTATATCAATAGATGCAGAGAAAGCATTTGACAAAGTCCAGCATCCATTCATGATAAAAGCCTTTGAAAAATTGGGGATATAAGGGACATACCTCAACATAATAAAAGCCATCATGACAAGCCTACAGCAAACATCATCCTAAATGGAGAAAAACTAAAATCATTTCAATTAAGATCTGGACCCAGGCAAGAATTCCCACTCTCCCTACTGCTTTTTAACATTGTACTGGAAATTTTAGCTAGGGCAATAAGGCAAGAAAAAGATATAAAAGGAATACAAATAGGAAAAGAGGAACTGAAGCTATCATTACATGCAAATGACATGATTCTGTATATAGATAACCAAAAAAAAAAAATCCACAGAAAAACTACTTGAAATAATAAACCAGCTCATTCAGGTAGTAGGAAACAAAATCAACATACATAAATCAGTAGTTTTCATATATGCAAAAACCCAAATAGACAAATAAGAAATCAGAAAAACCATTCCATTACCATTGCCCCCAAAATAATTAAATACCTGGGAATAAACCTTAGAAAACCTGTGAAAGAACTATACAAAGAAAACTTTAAAACGCTGCTCAAAGAGATAGAAGAAGACATAAGAAATGGAAAGACATTCCCTGTTCATGGATTGGAAGAATTAGCAAAATGACCATCCTTCCAAAAGCAATCTACAGATTCAATGCAAACCCTATAAAAATCCCAAACATTCTTTAATGAGATAGAACAAAAATTACTGAAATTCATATGGAATAACAAAAGTGAATATCAAAAAGTGTCCTGACCAGAAAAAAGAGAGCAAAGGTATTACAATTCCAAACTTCAAACTATACTACAAAGCCACAGTAATTAAAACAGCTTGGTACTGGTACAAAAACAGACATTCAGACCAATGGAACAGAATTGAGTGCCTGGAAATAAAACCACACATGTATATAGTCAACTAATCTTTGACAAAGGAGTGGAAAACTTACAATGGAACTAAGATAGCTTTTTCAATAAATGGTGCTGGGGAAATTGGACTAAGACATGCCAAAAAAGAAAAATGGACCAAGGCAATTCCCTCACACCATGTACAAAAACCAATTCACATAAATTCATAAAAGACTTAGATATCTGACCTAAAACCATAACATACATAGAGGAAAACTTGGGCAAAATCCTTCATGAGTTACAATTCAGAAATCCCTTTCTGGACACATCTACAGATGACAAAAAAAAGATGGAAAATATAAACAGAAGGGACTACTACATCAAACTAAAAAGCTTCTGTACAGCAAAAGAGACAACAGAGAAAACAAAAAGAAGCCCAACTGAATGGGAAAAAATATTTTCCCTCCAGAAGAATGATAAGGGTTTAATAACAAAGATCCACAAGAAACTCACACAGCTAAACAAAAGCAAAACAAGACCAATTGAAAAATGAGGAGAAGAACTGAAAAGACACTTCTCCAAAGAGGAAATTCAAATGTCCAATAGGCACATAAAAATTGCTCAATGTCACTAGCAATAAGGGAAATGCAAATCAAAACCACAATGAGATACCACCTTACACCAGCAAGAATGGCCCATATCCAAAAAATGGGCATCAACAAGTGCTGGCGGGGATGTGGAGAGAAAGGAACACTCTTATACTGCTGGTGGGAATGTAAACTGGTCCAACGTCTATGGAAAGCTGTATGGAGGACTCTCAAATTAATGAAAATGAACTATCATTTGACCCAGCAATTGCTCTCTTGGGAATCTACCCAAAGGAGACCCCAATGCTTGGCAAAGGGATGCCTGTGCACAAATGTTTATGCAGCAGTATTTATAATTGCAAGGACACGGAATCAACCGTAATGTCCCAAAACAGATGAATGGAAGGATGTGGTATATATACACAATGGAATATTACTCACCAATTAAAAACAACAAATTGGATGATTTTATGATAACATGAATGGACTTAGAAGAAATCATCTTAGCAGAAATGAGTCAAAAAGAAACAGAAACCAAATGGTTTCACTATTATATGGGCCATAAGAAAATAAACAAAAAGCCATGAGGAAAAGTCAAAACAAGCTAACAACTAAATTGAAGTACACAACTCAGGGTTGGGGTGCAAGAGGGTGGGAATGGTCAGGGAGGGTGGGAGGTGAACCCCTGGGATTACAAAGATGTGAAATTTATTTTAAAAAAATCAATACACAGCTCTCACCAGAGACCTAGAGATGTGGGTTACAGGACTGGGAAAGGCATGCCTGCAGGACACACTTAAAACACATGTCACATATTGTGCTGAAGAAGTACGATGCATAAGCAGCTTCTCTTCCACTCTGTAATGAATCTATGTCTCAACATTAGAAAACAAATTTAATAATAACACATTATCAGATGAGGGGAGAGAAATCTTAGGATATTACTGGTTAAGGTAAGTAACTCAGTGATCAATCCTGTGCCCACTGATGACTTAGCTCTTTGGACCTTGAAGAAAATGTGTCAACATGAACACAGAAACTCCAGTCTATCAAAATGCAAAACACAAAGCAATATGCTACATGCCTATTAGAAGGCATTAGTTGTAACAAGTTTCTATCTGTCAATGAGGAAAAGAACCCAGAGAAAAAGTTTCAAATTAGAGAAAATCATGTGTAAATCACAAAAGGCCAAGGGACTAAATGACTTAGAAAAGGAGGTTGACCTCCATTAGTTAAAATAGAGAAAAAAAAATCCAGTCCATAATTCGGTTCCAAGTGAAATCCATCAACCTGTCAAACTTGATAAATTTTTCCAGTGGGAAAAGCAAAGACTATAAATACACACACATCCAAGCAGTTCAAGTCTGGTTACTGTATGAGGGGAGAACCTGGTAGTTTGCATGATCTCTGCCTCCTGCTCTTTACAATCTTAGATAATTTCTCCCAGTTGACTGTGGGTAAAATCAGAGACTTGCTTTTGATGAATAACATCTTTGGGTCAATAGAACACTAAAGGGATGTGACTCCTGACTGTATGTCATTATAGGACTCCATCTTAATAAATGGGTTATTCTAGAGACTTTCCCTCCTGAGTTCATTTGGAAGAAATAATTGGCCGCGTTTGGAGACCCATGAGCAAGCTGATGAGTGGTGGCTTCCAGTAGCTGAGAGCACTGCCAGCTGATAGCTAGTAAGAAGTCAGGGTCTAAGTTCTATAATCTAAAGAGATGAGTTCTGACAATAACTGGAGAAGACTGGAAGAGCATTGTTTCTCAATTATCCACAAGGTGAGAACACAATCACAATGTGTGATCCTTCCTGAATAGGGCCTACATTTCAGATACATGATACCAAATATGGTATCATGTATCTGAAATATGTTTTTTGTTTTTAACCACAAAATACTTTTGCAGCAAGACATGACTATAACAGGTGCCAGATCTTTTACAATTAGGTCTGACTTTTGTGTACAAGTAAATTATGGAAAATACTTTATCCTCAAAGATTTTAATTTTGAGACAAGAGACAATGAAAATATAATAAGTACTAATTAGAGAATCCAGGGGTGAAACTTCAGATTTACAATTGGTAAAATGTGGTTTTCATTATGTTTTGAACATTCACCCAGCTTCTGGATCAAGGCCCTAAAACTATTAGCATCCCAGGCCAGCATACGCATCTCACTTTCTCGCATGGTGCTCAGACTTGACTGAAAAGTGAACAATAGACATTATAGACCAGACATGCTTCTGAATACTTTACACATTGATACTTTTACTTTCATGACAAATGATGAGTAGGAAATCATTTATATTTCCAGTTTTGGGGGGGAAAGAGGAAGGCACTGACATTGCTAATAAATGAGAGAGGAGAAATTTGAAGAGTCTGAACAGATCACTACATAAGCACTGGAACATCCTGAACATGGGAGAGTGACAGCTCCAAGAAACAACTGAAAAACCTCTGTCTGTGATTCTAAGGACAGGTGGTGAACAATGTTACCAGTACAATTTCTTGCAATTATAACATTTAAAGAATTCTTCACTGACCATACCTTGGTAGCTCTTTAACATTTTTTTCACATCCATGTAAATCTCTGAAACATTGCAAACAGTTTGAAGCTCCAAAGACACAGCCTCCGGCACTTTCAGCTTCACAGCCAAATTCCTAGAATCAGCAGAGGACAGAGACTTCTTCATGCCTGCTTCATTCAGCTCTAAGTTTCCATACCCCTTCCCCTCTGTATTCAAACAGTACTTACCTGCTCAAGGTGCCTTTCACATCCTAGAGAGAAACAAGGACACAAGGTTAAGGGCGGATACATCAGTATTTCATGGGATGTGGCACATGGGGCTAGTCCCAGGAAAGATTCCTTCCAAAATTAGAAAACACAGAGACCTATGCACAGATGTTGAAAGAAATCAGGTAGAGTGATACCCTTCATGTCCTCTAAGGTATCAGCATGTATGTATCCAGAGTATCACCCTCTGAGTCTGGTAACTTCTTTACTGTGACCTGTGCCTCAAATCACAGCAGCCTGTGGCCACTCAGGCAAAAGGGGCAGGAATTTCCCATACTCCCTCTACAAGACTTCTATCAGTGACCTAAAGTCCAAAGGAGCCCCATATAGAGATCACTCATCATAGAGTTCCTCAGTGGTGAGTCCAGGCAGAGTCCCTGAGATGGGCCACTCAGGTGGTGTCAGCAGGTGTCACCTGGTGATGGAGCTGTTAGGCTACATCCTCATCCTTAGAGTGGGAACCCCTAGTTTTTTAGTAGAACCTAAAAGAGCTAGCTCCAGATGTTTATCTTAAGGACTAAATCTTTCTTGGACCTGAGTGAAGGACCAGGAAGAGTTCATTGGTCATATGATATAAAAATAAATCAGGAAAATTATTGTCATTCATTTTGGATGTTCCTCTTTATCACCCACAAGTCATCTGGAGGAATCTTCCAGGAGAAAGAGTGGCACTCAGGCTTCTGTGCACATGGGACAGACACAAATGGTAACAAATGATATCCATAGTGGCCAAGGAATCTTCCCTATATATGTCTAAAGAGTATATTTTTTGATTCACATATGGGCATCTTGTAGACTACTGGAAGTGACTATAAATATTAATGTATAGTTAAAAGACATGCTGCTTTCAATTCCCCACATTATTTCCAACTCTCAGTGAAACAGAAAGACCTTTCCAATCTCCCCATACTTCTACATGCTTTCTCACCACTGTCCCCTTACACTTCCCTAGCACATACCCTTAAACATAGTCCTGATGCACAGTCTCACCTGCAGCAGCTTCTGAGCTGATTGCTGATATTTCTTCTCCAGTTCCTGGATGTTACTCTTGAGTTTTTGGCTCTGATGTTCCAAACTGGCCTTATTACTCTGCAGTCTCCTCATTATCTGCTCTTTTTCTTTCTCCAACCTCCACAGATAATAGCTCTCCTCCTCACAGAGGAAAATGTGGATATTCTTAAAATCAGACTGGGTTTTCTCTTTCTGAATTTTTATCATCTCCTAGAATCAAAAAAGTATGTGCAAAAATATAAACAAACCCAAATTCATTTGTGGATCAAATGAGGAAAATATGTAAAATGGAAAACTATTCAGCCTTAAAAGTGCATGAAACTCTGTTCTAAGATGGAGGAAATTTCAAGATTATGGTCAGTTGGATAAATTATAGCAAAGGACAATTTTGTGCTTGTTTTTTTCTAAAGGCACTAAGGTTGGTTTAACAAGAGAAGGTAGGATGTTGGAGAGCAGGTAGGAGGAGGGACAGCAGGGACATTGCTTAGTGGGGACAAAGTCAAGATATAGCACAATGTAGTTCTGCAGATGGATGGGGATGGGGGCAGAGCAATGTCAAGACAGTGCCAATAAATCAAACATACAGGATGCTGAAAATGATAAATTTTATGATATTCCTATTTTCAAAAAAACACAAAAGTGTTCTGAGATACTGTGAAACTTTTCCCCATGAGTCAACTGAGGTAGAGGAAAGAGCAGGTTTTCATTGAACAGCCACATCCGGAGGCAAGCACAAAGATGGGGGACAGGCTGTCATACTTCTCTGCAGTCACCTGACTAACTTCCTTCTTCAGCCAAAATATAAGAAAATGAGGTACAGTGTGCTAGATGATTTCATTGTAGAACTAGGCCAATGACAAACACTAGTAAACCTAGCATATCTTTGAAACATATGCAAATATCTCTATTGTAGGGAATTTTTGGGAAGCAAAATTTTGTGATGAGCATCCGAGACTAGAAAATAAGTAGGGGAGTCCAGGTCCATCAACAGAGGGAGGTCTGGCTGGCCGACATTGACTATACAAGCCAAAAATATCCATTCCCCAACGCTTGTGTTTATTTAATACTAATCATGTGTAAGACTGACAGAAACCAAATGATCTGTCTGGTGGGACACAGTTTTCATTTGGGAAACAAAATTTCAATGTCCTCTGGTGCTTCGTTTTAGGCGCAGTGCTTCAGTGACTGTTATGTTGTCATAGATGAGTCATTGATTTTGGATGAAGTGGAACTTATTGAGAAACGTTTAAACGCTTGCATTCTATGTTTTCCTCATGTTTGTAATAATGGAAGCTCTCTCCACAAACCAAGACATCAAATTGAGGGAAGCATGACTCTCCTTTAAGAGCACAAGCTTAACATCTATAAACAAAATATCAGAATGGTGCCGGGAACTGACCCCTAAAAGAGGTGTAAGTACTTATCAGTCTTATAGAATTAACTACAAATGGGGGATTAAATCAATATTGCCATAGGCATGTGGGCTCTGATCTGGGGCAAATGGTCAACTATGCATATAGACGTAGAGAAGCACAGTCTGCAGGATATTATCTATGTTTTCCAGCAGTTCTGTGGTCATCACCAACCTCATGATGAGAGTAATATATTCTCACAGAATGACACTGTTCTCAGTATTCATAAGGGACAGGTTTTAAACCTGGAAGGGTGAGTGTGGACCCTGGACTCTGGCAGATGTGCAAAGGAATGAGATTTACTTCTTTGAACCATGAAGATATTTAAACCTTGAGGAATTCCCAATTTCAAACTTAGTTGAGGATGTTTGAAAGCCCTATGTAAGAAAGAATCAGACTTCTACTTCTCTGGACTGAAGGGTCAGGAATCTCAGGCAATTACTACTGTAAGGCTGAAAAAAAAAGGTGGTAAATTATCATAGAATAATTCCTCCTGGGGTGTTATTTACTTGACCAGCTGTGGTGAGAAGAAAATATCATATATTTTGTGCAAAAATCCCCTTTGCCTGAGCTCTAAGATGTAAAATAACTGGAAATAGATAAATTCAGATTCTTTCTTTAAAGTGTTACATAGTTTTTTCATATATATCGATATCTATATCTATCTATCTATCTATCTATCTATCTATCTATCTATCTATCTATCTATCTATCTATCTATCTATCTATCTATCTATCTATCTATCTATCTATCTATCTATCTATCTATCTATCTATCTATCTATCTATCTATCTATCTATCTATCTATCTATCTATCTATCTATCTATCTGTTCTCCCGTCTCCTTAACACCCATTAACTATCTTAATCCTTTGTGCTCTCTTCCTTCCATTTTTTGCTTCTTTGCCCTCTCTTGTGCCATGGTTAGGTTCTGTTGGCAGTTTTAAATTTTTTTTTACTATATCTTTCATATAAGTGAGACCATCTCAGATTCTTACCTCCCATTCCTTTGTTTTTTGCTCTGTGTTTAGTTTTAGATCCTGACATTGGTCTTCCTCTTCCCTCAGCTTTGTCACAGCCTTCTGGATTTTTTCCTAATAACAAGGATAAAGAAAATTATGATCAAATGGATACATTTTTTTTTCAATCACCTAAGGGTTATTCAAGCCCTCCATATTTGTTAAACTGAGCTTAAACATTGTTGAATTCTTACACTTTCAGAGAAGTGCCCCAAGGAAGGTTTTGACAGCTTATTGGATCCCCTTATAACTATGAGGAGTTGGTAGGATTTTCAGCATCATTTCTGTACTCTAGAAGCCGAGGCTCAGGAAGGGGTTAAGTATATCACCAGAGGCAATGGGTAGTAACTGAAATGTGGTTCCAAACTCATCTGTTGACCTAGAGTTAGCTGACTCCAAAACCACCACTCTGCCATTGAAATGCTACACATAGTGCAAAATATTAACCATCTACAGGAAAACTGTCTCCAAATTTCCATATAAGGCAAGTTGCATATGCCCCGGTCAGATTCTCTTCTTGTTGGGGCCCCACTCACTAACAAAGCTAAGGGGTTCCAAGCTGTCTTGTTTTGCTGGTTTGTTTACCCTGTCACACTGAAGGACACTGAAAAGGCAATGGTCTCCGCCCAAGTTTCGGGTCTGTCCCACAGCCCTGCATACTCTGGTTTCTTAAACTTCACACAAATGTGAAGGTTAATAGGCCCGTGTGGGCTGAGCGCACTGTATTCCACAGTAGGATGATCACCCAATAATGGTGAGCAGGCATGAAAGACTGCCAGGATGATGGTTAGGATTGGATTTAGGGGAAATCCTTCATGAACTACTTTCTCAGAGCAGTGAGGTGATGAAAGTTAATTTTAAGATCCAACCTTACATGATAGTCTAAAAAAAAATAGGTCTGAGAATTCAACAAGAGAGCAGGTACTGCTGCAGACTTCTCACATACTTACCTTGTAACCTGGAATTGCATCCTCCACGAGAGCAGTGCTGTGTCCCTTGTGCCTTGGGGACCGTTCACAGCACCAGCAGATGAGCTGCCCATCATCCTCACAGAACAGCTGGAGCTTCTCTCCATGCTCCTCACACAGCATCTCACACTCCATCTCCCTAATGCTCTCAATTAGGTTTTCTAGTTGCTTTATGGGTCGGAGATTTTCCCTTTGAAATGATTTCTGACACAGGGGGCAGTGGGACTTCCTCAGCAACGATGTCTGTAATTGCTTCTTAATGACTCCTTCTATGCACCGGCAGCAGAAGCTGTGTCCACAGTCAATGCACACAGGCTTTGTCATTAGCGTCAGGCAGATAGAGCATGTGGCTTCTTCCTTCATCTTTTTGGTAGCTGTGGCTGTGGCCATGATCTTCCTGAAAAGTTCCATTAATGTGTTTAGAGGTAGAGATGAAATAGATAGATTTTTTCCACAGTGATGGAAATACATGGAACCAAGGCCTTTGTGCATCTGTGCAATTGAAACGTATGTGTAGAAAGGAAATGGGCTGGAGTTTGGTTTGGTTGCTATTTATGGTCACATAGGCATGTGGTTTCAAATTATATGAAATTTTAAAATTCAGTTTCATATCCACTAGCTGTGTTTCAGAGGCTTACTGTCTGTGTGTGGGTATGGGGCTACATAACACTCCAAAGATGGATAACATTCCATCTTCATTGAAAGTCTTCTTGGACCTGGAGCTGAGAAAAAGAAGCAGCACAGGCTTTTGTTTCACAAAGATTGCAACAAGAGTTAGAAAACTCTGAGGGAGAGTGAAAAACTTTCCTAATCAGCAATCATCAAGGATACTAGTACCTAACTTACTTTTTTGTATATGACAGTAACACTTAGGAATGGGTGGTCTGTGAAGTATTCTACTGAGACAGTTATAATTTGACACTATTTATCCCACAGCCCAAGTTCTCACTATCAGACTCTCACCTTCAAGGAAAAAACCAGATTAGCATTTTCTGTGGAGATCCTACCAGGATGAGAGTAAAGTCACCAGTAAAACAGGAAGAAGTTATTCCTTTTTGTCATTCCTCCTGATCTGAAGGATGAAGATTTGGAAAGAGCTGGGAAGGGAAGGAGTTGGTCATGGAACAGAGTCTCTGGAGATTCCTGGAAACACCTGTGTCTTCACCAGGTCACAATTTGTCTCCCAGGAGAGTTTAGGGTGACTGGATCAGGGAGTTCACAGAACTCTGAGAATAGCTGGTAATGACTGGCCTTCTGGGGCATGGGCATTCACCTCCTAGCATTACAATGAGACACTGACACCCAGAGACAGGAGTGATCAGGAGCAAGAGTCGGGCCTTCCCACAACATGAGGCTGCTCCTAGAGCATAGTCCTTCTTCCCCATTCCTATTTCTAGTGGTTGTGGCCAGAGGGTGGCACCAGGAAGAACTTGGAGAACATTCTTTTGAAGTTACAGTTCTCTGAATTAAGAACTGGGATTTGCTAGATGACTTAGTCCCTTGGAGTGGACCTCCAACACACCTCCCCTGTGGCCTAGACCCCTTGCAGAGGCCAGGAGTTTGGGTGAGTCCTATGCTACTGGGATCTCGGGGTCTTACAGTCTTAGGTCCAAGAGTCTCAGGATGGGAGAGCTGGCCTTTGTCTCCACAAGGGCTGGGGGTGGGGACTGGGCATCTTTGCTGGTTCTAGGACTGGGAAGCATTATTAGACTCTGCCTTTCAGCCCCAACCCTAGTTCTAGTTAGGTCAGAGGAAAAAGTTGAAAGTTCCCCTGAACAGTCTGGACCCAGAAAAGGGCTCTCAGCATACCTCATAGTGGACTAGACTGCGGTGGAGGTATGCATAAGGCAAGTCTTGGGCTACTGAGGTCTCACTGTCTCGGGGTCATGGGATCTTGGGGGTCTAGGGATCTTGGGCTAGGGGACCTGGCCTCCACCCCTATGTGGGTAGGAGCATGGCAGCCTCTGCCAGTGATCCTGAGCTGGGAGAGGGGATTAGTAGGCCCCACCTTCCAGGCCTAGCCCTGATTTAAGCTGGGTTGGGGGTAGGGCCCCAACCTTTCAAAAGGCCTTTGAGGAGCCCCCAGAATACCCTTACTGTGGCCAAGGATGTAGGCAAGGGTGAGAGATAGGGTGAGTATCAATCTCAGATCTTGGGGTCTAGGGATCTTGGTGCTGGTATATCTGCTCTTCTGTTTTTTGGTGAGTGTGTGTGTGTGTGTGTGTGTGTGTGTGTGTGAAGGGAGGTGGTGAAGGGGTGGGGATGGGGGGGATGGGGCAGACTCAGTCAGGGGACCTGAGCTGGGAGAAGGGATTATTAGGTTCCACCTTCCAGGCCCAGTCCTGAGCCTAGTCAGGATGCAGGTGGGAGTTGAGGTCCATGTGGACAGATTGGGCTCTTGGAGAGGACCTCCAGCATACCCTCTCAGCGGCTTAGGTCACTGGTGGGAGGAAGGGTCTTTGGTGAGGCCCATGCCACCAGACTCTTGAGTTCTTACAGTCTTGGGTCTCAAGCTGGGGAAACCAGCCTCTGTCTCCACATTGACTGGGGATGGAGCCAGGCACCCAGCCAAGTCTTGGGCTGGGGGCCATTACTAGGTTCTGCTTTCAGGCCCAATCCTAGTCCCAGTTGGGTTGGAGGAGATTGTTGAAAGTATCCTCCAGATAGCCTAGGCCCAGGAGAGGGTCCTAGATGCCTTGGGGGCCAGGCATCTCTGAGCCGGCATGGGCTCAGAGGATGGATCCTCCTATAGTTTACTACAACCCCAATCAAACCTTTTATGGCAAATATGTGGTCACATTCCCCAGACTCCTTTCTCGTGTCTGTCACATGGTCCTGATTTATGCCATGTAGTTCTGATATCTTGGTTTGGGAGCCCATCGGGAGTGAAAAAAACAGTCTCTCCACCTGCAGACATAATGGAGAGGAAAGGAAGTAATAATGGCCCTGGATATGCTCACTACCTGGTAACACTAGCGGTATGTTCGGAAACACTGAGTCAAGAATGTGAGACCAGAGACTGCGGTGATCTCTACAGATTTCTGAGAAACCAAGCCCATGGTCTACAGTTTTGTGCAACATGAGTGAGGCTCCCTCTTTTACCAGTCAATAGGGGAAGAAAGACACAAAGATATGACTGTAGCCCCATGGCAGACCTGTTAATACAAGAGAGGAAGGTAGCTGGACCAACCATCTGGGGAAGTTTGTCCACAACAGGGAACATCTCTGCCAGTGGCTGGAAGATGGGCTCCCAAACCAAGATATCAGAACTACATGGCACAAAGCAACACCATGTGACAGATACCAAAAAGGAGCCTGGGGAACTTTACCACACACGTGCTGTAAAAGAGTTTCCTGACATACTCATCCTAACTACCCACCTCTGTTACTCCTGGAGATCTAAGCAGTCTGGTCTGTTGTCAGGAACGTAAGTCCTTACCCAGGAAAAAAAGATGTTGACCTAAGAAAAGTCATTGGACCAATGACTTGCAGCAGGAGGAGTTGGAGTGACCAGATGGGGAAGAGGAAGAAGGGGAGGGAGAGGGGGAGTAAGATAGGAAGCTATGGGTAAAATATGGAAGGAGGGCCATACGTAAGGGGAACAACAGCATACAAACATGAACAATATTGTATAAAAACTACACAATGAAAATAAAATTTAAAATTAAAAAAAAGAACTCAGATTCAACAAAAGTTGATGATTAGGCTATTACCCTCCAATTATAAGGACAAATCTCTCCAGACATAGAGAATTAACTGGAGACTTTGAGCCCTCGGTAGCTTATCTTACCCCCAACATATACTAGTCTTGTCTGTTATTGATTCTGTGCTGCTGGGAATAAAGTTCTCCCCTCCTTACACCCAAGGCGTAGGACCTGGCATTTACTTACCTCTAATTCAGGGTCTTCTAAGATAGGACTTGGACCCTGTGAAAGAGGATGAGATAGGGAGAGACAGTTAGAGAGTCCTGACCAGTTTCAGTCTCATTTGCTCCCCCATAACCTTTCACCAAATACACCCATGCACTCACTGACACAGGCACTATCACTCCCAAGCACAAACACTGGCATACCAACTCTTCCCTGACAAACCTGGGCATAGATTCCTTCAATACCATCAACACATAGCACAGTCACACACTATTTGTCTGTTGCCTGCAGCTGTGACTTCCTCCAGCCATCAGGAAGTGACTCTTACTGCTAAACTTAAAAATGAAACTAACATGGGGGCAAAGTCCTGGGGATTAGTGAGAAGGAAAGTGCTGACTCTGCCATATGTTTTTACACTCAGCTTGTCCTGAATGGCGGATGCACAGGAGGAGGATACCCTTCACTTACAGTCATAGAAGGGGTGGAGGAGAGCCCAGGACCCTTTTGTCATCCAGTACAGCATCTGCAGTCTGGAAACCTGCAGAGGTCAGTTCACAAACCCTGACTTGAAATCTCTCCACATTTGCCAACAGCCTACTTGGGAATTCAAGATACTTCTGACCGTATTACCCTGGCAATTCCGGCTCCCTGTTGTTGCCAACTGTGCTAGAGGGTGTGATGACAGCAGTAGACCTCGTTGGAACTGAAAACTAGAATGTGAGTAGGTGGCCTTTTGGTTTCTGTTCCATGTACTGACCTATGCCCAGTTTCCAGCACGGACTCCAAAGTCCCTTTAATGTACTGAGAGGTGAGAGCACTGGAAGCAGCTTTTCTTTTCATACTTAGTCTTTGACTATGGTTCCTGACAGAGCATTCTCTGAAACAGTACATCCCTATTCCCTTTCCCTCTGAATGAAGGTAGTGTTTCCTGCTCAAGGTGTCTTTCACACTTTGCAAAGTCACAGGGGCAAAAAGGTGACATGCAGCTTGGCAGGTGAGTTTTCTCTATAAACACTCCATCCAGCAAACACACCATCCCTGGATACTGATGGATTCCTATCTTAGAGGAGTCCCAGCCCAGCCCCATGGGATCTATGGCAGCAGCAAGTTGACATATGTGAGTCCAATAACTTTGTGCCATGGATGGCATCACACAGCATGCCCTGTGGAGAAGTCTGCCCTCTGCTGATTCTAGTTCAGCTGTGAAGCTGGAAGTACAGGATGCAGTCTTTAAAGTCTCATACTCTCTGCAACATCTCTGAACTATGAGCTATATGCTGTGAGGAAAATATTAACATTCTCCCAAGGTAAGCAAAGGCAAGAATTCTCAGTGCTTCACACAGGAATTAACATCAGTGGTGACTACATTCTCCACCTATCTGCAGGCTATCTATTTAAGGTTTCAATGGCACTGTCTCACTCTCCTCCTTTGAGCAGCCCCAGGGTTCAACCAGGGACAAAGCTTACCAAGAGTTGTGCATATACCGCCATCTAGCCTTGTCAGTTGGGTTAGTCACCTGTTTGTTTTCCTCGAAAATATTAACAGTTTTCAGCCTACCAGTGTTCATAAGAATGGAATGCACCAATTGTGTAGGGAAACTAAGGTTTGGGACCTAAGGTTTATTAATATTTCTGGTAAGTCAAAACAAAATCAATGAGAATGTGAATGGTGATGCCTGTATTCTTAGAACCTTGACCCTGATAACATTTTCTTTTTGAATTCTATATTAAATTTACAATTTTTTCTTAAAATTTTGTTTATAATTTATTTTTGTGATATCTCTTTTAATTTTAAATTAATTTTTCAGGAAAGTCATATTTAGGGACTCTCATCAGGTAGCACCCCCATGGTGCATCTACCACCCAGTCATCCATTGACCACCACCCAGTCCACTGTGTTTCTTTCCCTCTTTCACACTGATTCTTGCCCCTCCTGCTTTGATCACCCACCCTTCTCCGCCCCTCTGTGCTGAGCTAGGTCTCCAATTTCTTTGCCTGAGTGGCAGGGTGGCCAGAAGACGGCTGGAGGAAGGTGGCTGGGAAATCCCTGTGCTCTCTTGGAGAAGACTTGCTTCTAGGGCCCTAACTGCCTTCAAATGAGTCTACATTAGAGCTCCCTGATCACAGTCCTCTCCTCAGTGATGAGCCCATGCACAACTGATGAGAAAGGGCCTCCATGGTGGTGGCAGGTGGTCCAACCAAGTGGAGCAAGTCAAGTGACCTTTTCAACCTGACAGTTTGGCCTCCAGAAGCAATTAAAATAAACAACTGCCACTGTTGGGAGCCAAGGTAAAATGAGAAGGAATGGATGAGAGAAACTGACAGACAGAGACTGGATTGAATGCAAGCATGAAGCATCCAGTGAGTTTATTAGGCCCTAGAAGGCTTTTTATACTTGCGAAGGAATAGTTTACAATGAGTTTAAATGAGGAGAGGAAGAAGGGTCTCTTTGCCCTAGAGGTTCAGTTCTTTCTCCTTTCCTTGATTCTCCTTCCAATCTTGCCCCACACGTTCCCAATATACCCAAGGAAACTGTCCCAGACAGGTGGTGTCACTTGTCCTCTTATAAGCACAATCAAAAATCAGAGAATACATCAGCTCTGCACATGTTCACAGTTGACGTACACTCTTAAAAAAATGGTAACAAGCTTCTGACCTTATGGAAGCAGAGGAAGAGCTGGGGAAAGTGTAGAAAGGTTATTTGATTAAATAACAACTGGGTTTGTATTAAATTTGGTGAAAACTGTAAACCTACTAATCCATGATTCTCAGTGACCTTATTTCAGAAACAAGGCTTCTCTGAAGCTAGTGGGGCTCACTCTGCCTTCAGTTTCATTGTCCCCATTTATTTTTGCCAACAGTCTGATCCAATAGAGTGAAAATCTTAACATTTCTATCTGTATTTCCCATGCTGTCTTTCAGCATGGAGCCTAGCAGCTGCAGAGCACAGCTGCAAGCTGGAGGGTTAGGGGGTTCGCTTGTTCAGCATCAGCCTGGTCCTCAGTTTGGAGACTTCCTGGCCTGCCCTGGGTCACCACACTTACCCCACCTCTTTCTTCTCCTGTGTGTCCACACCTGCAGTTCCCAAATTATCACTTGACGTTTCCATTGGAGTCAACAATTTTCTCAGAGTTCTCACATTTAAAGGGAGGAGATAAGCATCCTGGAGATACAAACACACACACACACACTCACACACACACACACAGACAACAATATCCTCAAGGTGCTGCCTGCAAGCTCTCTAGGGGATGGACAGAATGACTACCAGGTGACAGCACGCTGGGTCTGAGCAAGGTTCTGGGCAGTCACCAGATACAAGACCTGTGTGTATGTGGTGGGGGAAAGGCAGCTGGGGAGCACCCAGGGCATCTGGAAACTATAGAGGCAGTTTTGAAGATATAAATAATATATCTGTGTACTTTACTTCTTAGAGCAGCAGTACAACCTCTCACAGTGCCAGACCTTTCCAAAGCCCATCATTTACTATCTTTGGTTGCCATAATTTTGCTGGGAATTCACTTTCCATTTACTATGAATGTAATGAACACTTCCTTCTCCTTGACTCAGTTAGGTCAGGCTTTTAAAAAGAACTTAATTATGGTTTTCAACTTAATTTCCATATTGTTTTTCAAGTTTTTCTTGAAATTATTATTTCCAGTATGTGCTCTTGAAAGGCTCCACTTTTTCCCAGTGTGCTCCTTGTTAAAAACTCTTTGAGTAGTCAGTGGTTTACATAAATAAGAACATTCCCCCCCCCAAAGTTCAGCAGAACCTGTTTTCCTTTCCATAATTTACCCGCAATTAATGAATTTATAATGTCTATCTTTTTCATTATGGTTTTTAGAAAATTACATTTTTTAACTTCCTTGTTGGAATGATCACTTTTTCATCATTTTTTTGGGTTATTGTTCAGAATCTTAATTGTTGAAGGCAAAGAATTTCCTTTTTAAAAATAATTTATATATATATATATTTCACATCATTTTAATCCCCAGGGGTCACCCACTACCTCCCCTTCCTGACTGCTCCAGCTGGTCCCCCCCCCCCCCCCCCCGGCCATGGTGTACTGTCATTAGGTTGTTCATGTATTAGTGAAACCATTTGGCTTCTGTCTTTTTCTTGCTGATTCGTTTCTGCTGGTATGATTTCTTTAGGTTCATTCATGTTTCCATAAATTCATCAAATTTGTCATTTTTAATTGATGAGTAATACTCCATTGTGTATATATAACACATCTTTTTCATCCATTCATCTGTTTTGGGACATTTGGGCTGTTTCCATGTCCTTGCTATTATAAATAATACTGCACTAAATATCTGAGCACAGGTGTCCTTTTGTACCCACATTGAGGTCTCCTTTGGGTAAATTCCCAGAAGAGCGATTACTGGGTCAAATGGTAGTTCCATTTTCATTAGTTTGAGGATCCTCCACACTGTTTTCCATAGTGGCTGGACCAGTTTACATTCCCACCAGCAGTGTAAAAGTGTTCTTTTCTCTTCATATCCATGCCAGCACTTGTTGCCTGTTTTTTTTTTTTTTTTTTGATATGGGCCATTCTTATTGGTGCAAGGTGGTATCTCATTGTGGTTTTGATTTACATTTCCCTGATTGCTAGTGAGTGATGTTCAGCATTTTTCATGTGCCTTTTGGCCATTTGTATTTCTTCTGTGGAGAAGTATCTTTTTAGTTCTTCTCCCCATTTTTTGATTGGGTTTCTTCTTTTTTGATTTTGTTTAGTTGTATAAGTTCCTGTGGATCTGTGTTGTTATACACTTATCACTCTTGTGGAGGACAAAAACTTTTTCCCATTTGGTTGGATTTCTTTTAGTTTTTTCTGCTGTCTTTTTTTGCTGTACAGTAGCTTTTTAGTTTGATGTAGTCCCATCTGTTTTCCTTCAATTTTTGCCATCTGCAAAATGTTTCCAGAAAGGAATTTCTGGATTGTACTTCCTGGAAGGTTTCCCCCAAGTTTTCCTCTATGTATGTTATGGTTTCAGGTCTGACATTTAAATCTTTTATCCATTTTGAGTTGGTTTTTATACAAGGTGTGAGGATGTTGTCTTGATCCATTTTTTTGCAGGTCTTAGTCCAATTTTCCTAACACAATTTATTGAAGAGGTTATCTTTGTTCCAATGTAAGTCCCCCCCCCCCTTTGTCAAAGATTAGTTGACTATATATGTGTGGTTTTACAATGTTAAAAATTAGTGGGGAGAGTGGGCATCCTTGTCTTGTTCCAGATCTTAGTTGGAATGGTTTTAGTTTTTCTCCAATTAGGATGATGTTTGCTGTAGGCTTGTCATAAGATTGCTTTTATTATGTTGTGGTATGATCCTTTGATCCCCATCTTTTCAAGGACTTTTATCATGAATGGATGCTGGACTTTGTCGAATGTTTTCTCTGCATCTATTGATATAATCATGTGGTTTTTTGTTTTCTCTTTGTTGATGTGGTGTATTATGCTAATTCATTTCCAGATGTTGAACCATCCTTGTGCCCCTGGGATAAATCCCACTTGATCATGGTGAATAATGCTTTTTGTGCATCATTGGATTCTATTTGCCAGGATTTTGTTTAAAATTTTTGCATCCGTGTTCATTAGGGAAATTGGTCTGTAGTTTTCTTTCTTGGTGCTGTCCTTATTTGATTTTGGTATGAGTGTGATGTTTGCTTCATAGAATGTGTTTGGCAGTTTTCCTTCTTTCTCAATTTTTTGGAAAAACTTTAGTAATGCAGGTGTTATCTCATCTTTGAATGTCTAGTAGAATTTATTTATAAAGCCATCAGGTCCTGGGCTCTTATTTTTAGGTAGAGTTTTGATGACTGCTTCTATTCTGCTGCTTGTAATTCAGTTGTTTAAGTTCTCTATATCTTTTTTGCTCAATTTTGTGTATTTGTGTCTTTTTAAGAATCTGTCCATCTCATTCACGTTGTTATATTTATTTCCATATAGTTGCTCATAGTAATCTCTTATTATCCTTTGGATTTCTTTTGTGTCTGTTGTAATTTCTCCTCTTTCATTTGTGATCTTATTTATTTGAATTTTTTCTCTTCTTTCCTTTGTGAGTTTTGCAAGGGGTTTATCAATTTTATTTATTTTTTCAAAGAACCAGCTTTTGGCTTTGTTGATCTTCTGAATAGTCTTTTTGGTTTCTAGGTTATTAATTTCTTCTTTTATTTTTATTATTTCTTGTCTTCTTCTGAAGACCAAGCTGGTTAGCTAGGAATTTCTCATGAGGGGGTGCATAATGTAGGGGCTTTATTGGGAACCTACTATTAAGGATATTCTTCCTTTTTTCTCTCTGCATAGTAACTCTATAAAGATCTTTTTCACTCAGGGTATACTTCCTTTGCCCTGTGTAGTAGAGGCTGCACCCCTCCCTTTAGATGTGCACACCTTAGTAGTTAGGGGCCTTGTTCACACAACCATTAAACCAAATAGCCAAGAATGACCACCAATATCAAATTCAGTTTCAGCAGCCTCCAGGGGAACTGAAATCTAAGCCAGTCTGTTATTTCCAGAACAGATACCTGCCTGAAAGACCCTCCTGTGCCCTCAGGGAAGGACACCTTGCCTGACAAAAGCCACCATCCTCCTTCCTCCTCCCCTTTTGTCTATAAAATATTCCATTGTCTTTTCTTTTATATTTATTTTTTAATTTATTTTATTTTACACCATTGTCTACACCATTGTTTACACCATTGTTCTCCCACCACCTTGTCACCATGAACGTAAACCATCATCTTAATCTTTTGTGCCCATCCCATCTCTGATGGCACTCTTCCCCCTCTCTTGCTCTATGCTTCAGTTCTGCTGACAGTTATTTTTAAATTTTCTTATCCATTTATCTGTTTTCCTTATATCCCACATGTAAGTGAGGCCATCCAGTATTTTTCTTTTTCTTTCTAGCTTATTTTCACTAGCATGTTTCCTTTTAGCTCCATCCATGTTGCTGCAAATGACATAAGTTTGTCTTTTTTGATTGATGAATAATATTCCATTGTGTATATATACCACAACTTTCTGTTCTATTCATCTGTTTTAGGGCATTTGGGTTGTTTCCATAACCTGGCTATTGGAAATAGTGCTGCAATAAACATTTGAGTACAGGTGTCCTTTTGAATGAGTGGTTTTGTATCCTTTGGGAGATTCCCAGAAATGGGATTGCTGGATCAAATGGTAGTTCCATTTTCAGTAATTTGAGGGTCCTCCACACAGCTTTCCAAAGTGGCTGGAGCAGCTTCCAATTCTATTAGCAGTGTAAGTGTTCCTTTCTCACCACATCCACACCAGCATTTGTTGTCTGTTTTTGTTTGCTTGTGTGTGTGTGTGTGTGTGTGTGTGTGTGTGTTGTTATGGGCTATTCTTACTGATGTGAGATTATCTCATTGTGGTTTTCCTTTGCATTTCCCTGATTATTAGTGATGTGGAGCATTTTTTCATATGCCTATTGGCCATTTGTATTTGTTCTTTCAAGAAGTGTCTTTAGCACTTTGCCCCATTTTTTGACTGGGCTTTGTGCTTTGTTTTTAAGTTGTGTGAGTATTTTGTGGATATTTGTTATCAAATGCTTATCACTTGTATGGAGGGAAAAAATTTCCCCCATTTGTTCAGATTTCTTTTTATTTTGGTTATTGTCTGCTGTATAGAAGCTTTCCAGTTTGATGTAGTCCCAGCTGTTTATGTTTTCCTTCATTTTTTAAGCATCTGTAGATTTGTCCTGAAAGGGGTCTCTGAAGGCAAAAACAAACCAACCGAACAACCAAAAAAAAGAGTTGTGGAGAAATGGGTGTTGTTTGTTTGTTTTGTTTCATTTTTTTTTCCATTTGGGTAGAGGAACTCTTCCCTGCTGAGCTATCTGTACTTTCTCAGCTGAGTTTACTCACTTCCAAGTGTTCCTGTGTGAGTGGGGCTCTCCCAAGCTGAATGGGATGTCCTTTGCATATAAGCTTTTACCCTTCCCAGGGTACCACGTCAGTGGTGGCATATAGTCTTAATCCCCATAAATCTCCCCAGTAACCAATCTATCCTCAGTTGTAGTCAGCATGGTCTCAGATGGCTGTGGGTGCCTTCTTTGATGATGTGATGATGGCCAATGTGGCAGTTCCCTCTGAAAGAGCTGCAAGCAACTGCAGCGGTGCTGCATGGTTTCAATCTCCTGTGTTGCTTCCCTCCCCCAGCTATCCAGGTGGTGCCTCCTCATTGGTGTACTAGCACTAATATGGTGATTGACTCTGGAGGAACTATAGGCAGACACAGTAGTGCTGTCCTACCTCAATTGCCCAAATCTCCCCAGGAGCCAAGTTGTTCCCAGTTGGAGTCAGTTGGTTGGGGGTCAGAGATGATGTTGCTGCTGCTGCTGACATCTGCAGTTTTAACTGACTGTGGGTGCCTCCTCCAAGGTGCACTAATGGCCAATGTGGCTGCTGGCTCCAAGGGAACTGCTGCTCTCTAGCTGGCTGATGCCCTTGAGTCTTAGCTCTCTGGTTTTCAATCTTCTTGGAGCTGATCTACTGACCTGTTATAAGAATCCAAGGTCTCCTGGGATATTGTATCAGTCCTTTATCCTTTTTTAAGCTATAATTTTTAGGAGAGTAATTGCTTTCAGTCTCCCTGTTCCACCATGGCATCCCAAAGCCTTTCATTTTCTGTGGCTCCTGGGAGCTCTTCTTGCTGGGTGGGATGCTGCCTGATGTATTAATTATTTAATAAAGCAAGTAGATCTTAAATTTTACTAGGTTGCATTGTGTTATATTGACTTCCACCAGTTCCTGGCACAGAGCTCCAAAATTCCTTTAATTTGCTAATAGATGAAAGCACTACGAGCAACTTCTAATAGTCTTTGACCACGATTCCTGACAGACCTGCTGAATCCCTGGATTTCCTATACGATGCAGTTTGTTTTGTTATAATAAATGACTCTTGGTGGACTTCTGGATACATACAAGATGAGGTCTGGTCAACGCAAGGGAAACACATGCTTAAAAGTCTAGGAACTTTAGATTCATCTCTCTCTGCATAGGAGAAAGGAAGAGCTAGAGACTGGGTTAAGCTCATATAATGAACTTGATATAAAGAACTCAAATGTGGGAGTTTGGAGAGCATCAAGGGTGGGTGGACTCATGCACATGCTGGGAGAGTGGTGACTGACTCCTTTGGGAGTAGCTCCATGCCAGGGATCACTGTGGGGTCCTTTTCCTTTGCTTGCTCACTATCCTTTCTCACATCCTTTACATAAATTCAATAAAGAATTTACTTAAGTTCCTTGTGCTGCATTAGCAAATGATCACACCAGAAGAGTCAGTGTGGGAACCCATTTATGGCCAGTAATTCAGAAGTACAATGGACACGATTGGTATCTGGGGAGGGATGGGAACAGCTTCCCTGGACTGAACCCTTTACCTGTGGGATCTGCATTAACCTGTTGTTTCAACTGAATTGAAGACACCCAATTGATGGGGCAAACCCCTGCACACCTGGTGACAGATGAAGCATGTAGTAGTGAGAGAATAAAGGAGAAATGAAATTTTTCCTGAATACAAGTGCTTCCTGCATCCACATGCAGCCCTTGGTGTAAGCACTGAAATAAGTGGTTATAGCATGAGCTGAGAGAATCCTTTTATTTATTTTGCTTTTTACATTTGCTGTTCATTTTGTGCAAGATTTGATCCCCTCAGATGTAGATTCCCTAAGTCTCCCATCACCCATGAACCACTATCAGAATCCCTTGTGCCCTTCCCTTCCATGTTGATCCCTTCCCCTTTCCCTGCCCTTACAAAGAGAGACTCTTTGAAAAATCAGTAAGTTTTTTTTTTCATAGTTGACAAGGCAAAGAAAGGGGACTTTATAGGAGAAATTTACAGGAAGGCAGATATATGGGGGTTTTGGGTAGACAAGGGTTAGTTTCAGGTTTATGTGAATCCTCTTTAGTGTGGTCTCTGGATAGATAAGGGTCTAGAATTTGTTGTGTGAAAACCTATCTTTTCTAATAGATTAGATGAGTGTTGGCTGCTAGACTTAAGGTAAGAGAAATGAATTGATTAGAAGAGATTGTTTAGTTACAGCCTGGGGTTAAATGGAAGCATGAACCATGATATAACTTTATTAACAAAAGAAAGGGGGTATTTATAGGGACACAGGGTGAGGGCCCATTGAATTTTAAAGAAGACAAACTTGAGAGACAATTAACATTTTAAAGCAAAGAGTAATTGAGGAAGGGGTAGTGTAGGCAGGTGATTGCTATTTTAGATAAAGAAAGCCAGAGGTGCTAGTGTGGTTTTAGAAGGTTATTTTAGTAAATCAGTCCCTAAGTTTTCTTAGGGATGGTTAACAGAGAGGTTTTTCTTTATCTTGTCTGGAATGACCCTCCTGGTATGCAAATGGTGCACAGCAGATGAGTAATACATATTGATGTCCACTATTTGGCAGTGAGAGATGAGTAGAGCTTTTCTTAATCTGACTTCTCACTACTTTTAGCTCAGTATAGTTCATCTGCCAAGATGATAAAACTGGGTCCTTTCTGCAATCCTTCATTTTCATGTTATAGCCCAGCTTCATGAGCATGACTAGAAGACCTTCCTTAGTTGGGAATACAGCAGATAGGAGGATCTATTCTATTTTCCTGGATGGTTGCAACTGTTATTGCCACCTCATTAAGCACTGCTGGTGAGATGAATCAGAAAACTTCAATGCCAACAAACATTGATTTTTTTTCCCTTTTTATCCAACTATGAGTTATCCTAACTTTCAACAATTTGGTATTTTTCTCATTTGTCATCGTTATGCTGTTTTGAGATTAGGTTGATTATATCATGGTGCTCTCCTTTGCCAACACAGATTGGATGATTTAGGTGAAAAGGGAGTGGAGCTGTGTAAAGGTCTCTTTGAACAAACCTGTCTGTGATAAATATCTTTTGATATCGTAATATACTTTATGATAATTGGCACTAGTACAGCAAGAAATATATCAACTTTCTTTCCAATTCTGAGATGCCCATTACAATTCATTTTCATTCTTCTTCTCACCCTCCTTTGAAGTATCTCACTGCAAAGCATTCTAACCTGCCTTACTTTTTACTATGTTATTGCACCAGAGGACTCATGGGTCTGGTGGACTAGTTATGCCACCCAGACCTACAGGGCAGAGTCTTACTCTGGATCTCTTCAGATCACATGAATCTTTCCCCCTTTTATAAATCAAATTAACTTAAACATGTCAGTGGTTAGAAGATTCACTTCTTCTCCTGCTCTTTTAAGCAGCTGACAGACAACTGCAGCCTCACCTCCTCCTCACATATCACTTCTCACGACATTAAACACATGAGGAACATCAACCTGCCAGGTTCCTGGTCACAATGCTGCTCAGACTAGGACTGTGGGACATCAGATATCTGAACCCAGCAAAGAGGGTTAGAGAAGACAGTGATCAATGCTAACATCTTGCCTTTCCCCCAGCAAAGGCTGATTATCTACAGCATTTTAAATATAAAATGAATTTTATATTCATTCCTTTAATGTGGTTTTCATATTGTCACTAAGAGCTCAGCACTGTTCTAGGAAAAGGGAAATAGAAGTGAAGAAAACAGACAAAAGTATGGCCCTCACAGCATTTCTAGTATATTTTCTATGATGATGGTTCCTCCAAGAAGGAATGTCCCTCATTTCTTTACTGCCAGTAGTGGCAAGTATAAAGAATAAAAAGGTTGAATCTGGAAAAAGGGCCGGAGAGCACCAGAAAAGGAGGCCCTTGGGAAAGTGAAGATGTGGGAGCCAGTTGGCATGTTGTAAAAGGACACACGTCCAGCCTCATAGTCCAGAAAAATCCCCACAACCTGGAGATACTCACTCAGAGGTACAGGATCAGCATCAGTCATGGCAGTGCAGCCATTCGCTGTACTCCTGATAACCCAAAATCCAGACTTAGGCCTCTGTTTCAAGTCCCTGTCCCTAGGCACATTCCCCAAGCAAACCCCTACATCCCAGTCTCTTCCTGCTCTCACACCCACTTCAAAGTAATGTCTTCCTGAGGTGAAATTCTCACAGCCCAGCACACAAGGTAACACACTGAATCTCCTAGAATTGTGACACTTCTTCTGAGAGCCTCCATGGGTCACTCGTGTCCGGTTATTAGACAGTATTAAATTATCATGAGCTGTCTCTGCATCCAGAGTCACTCCAACTGAAAAATTAAATAAACAAAGGTGAAAAGGGACATATTTTTCATACTGACAACTGTTTACCTGAATAAAACCAGCCTATGCTCAAATGCAAGCTTGTTTCCTGTGAGTTGTATGAGTCGTCCTCTGAAACTCCATTAAATATAAAGTAGACAGCACACATATCACAATATGATAAAAATAAATAAATCATTATCTACATCTCTCAGAGAATCCAAGAACCAGAATTACTCATCTTGGATGTAAATACTTGTTCAAGGGCTTTGCCCAAAGTCCTTGCTCTCCCAGTGTCATGCAACCATTCCAAACCAGGTAGGTTCATTGTTGGTTCAGGCAAATGGCAAATGGTCAGAAGATTCTTGGGACCTTTAGTTTATCCAATGTGTCATTATTTTGATACAGGGGATATCAAACTCACAGGCAGCCAGGCAGAAAAGAGACTCTAACTCTGAGGAAGACCAAAGAGCAACTGCTCACCTCTTAGCTCCCATTAAGCTGTTCAATGCCCTGGCTGCACAAAGGATAAACTATTGCAAATGCAAGGCTCATCTGTTGCTGGCTAACATCTCAAGGTTATGGGCTCTCCTTTGTGTGGAAGGCAAAAAACAGCCTGACCTTCACCCATTTTTCCTTTTAATTGCCAATAAAAAAATATACAATGAAACTTTTCAAGGTAGAATTTTCAGGGAAATTTTCGTTAATTGGGTTTTTTTAGGGAAAAATGTTGAAAATCATTACACTATAAGGGGAAATAACCCCCCAAAACAAAGAAATTCAGAGAGAATTGTTTGATAAGGAAAAACTGAAATTTACCAATAGTCTCTGACAAAATAAAAGGAAAGCAATAGAGAAGAAAAAGATAGAAGTAGCTTCTTGAAATATAATCCAAAGTAAAAAACAGAAGGTCAAATGAATATAATAACTAAAAATTAGACAGTTTATGATAATCTCTATAGTATGAATAAAATTAAATAATTAAAAAAAGAATCACTTTGTGCCTAAAATTATTTCCTGTAAAATGTATTTGAAGGAGAAAAGAAAACATGAACAAATCATGAGAGAAATGATCATAGGATTTAAATCTACACATAGGTAATAAAACAGGGATCTATAACAAAGAAAAATGAATCTTGCCATTTTTTTCAAGTCTTACTATTTGGAATATTGAAAATGCCTACATTGCATCACCATAGTCCACTGTGCTCCTGCCCCACTTTGTGCTCTCTCAGTGGTTGGAGCACTATGCTAATACATCAGAAGGAGGCCTATATTTCCAAAATACAAACTTATGTGACCGCAATAAAAAAATATATTGAATTTAGCTATGTCAAACCAAAGCTTCCCAAAAAAGAGTGTTATAGGGCTCCCTTACAGATAGAAATATAGAATTCTTAAACAAAATAGTGTAAAAACAAACTTTATGTATACCTATATTTTATAAATGTATATATGTATAATTTATATAGCATACATTACTGTCTTGTAATACATACAAATAAAAAGCTAGTCTGATATACATGTCACATATGTTACATTCAAATATAATCTAAATGTGTACATTAAGGTATATGTAATTTACACATACAATGTGTTACACACATATATTCAAAGCATGTGTGTGTGTTGTCTCTCTATTCATTAATTTGATAGTGTGTCCAGACATAAGCTAATCTAGCAAAAAACCCATCAGATGTTTTATGTATCTATGCTATACACAATTTGAGTATATCAAATCCATAAAATGAATTCAGACACAAATACAGTACTTGAGTATACCTAATATGATATACACATGAAATATATATATATCTATACCATGCATATTTATATACAGTATGAATACTTGGTATACGTAACATAGAAGCTGCGTAGTTTCATCATCAACCAGAACACAGTCCAGGAGTCAGGTGTGGAGACAACAAAGAATGTTGTCATTAAAGAGCTGGAAGATATTGGTTACAGGTATGGGAAGGAAGGTACCTAAAGAGTCACCACTAAGACAAAATATTTGACTTCCTTTATATATGAGAACTGATATGTAACCCTACTTTCCAAAACTATCTAGCACCTGTCTGAGAATGCAGCTGTGATCTGACATTAGAAAGCACATTTTCATAATCACTGTATTATTGAATTTAGGAAAATAAACTATATGATCTTGCCAACTAAGGGTACTAACTCACTGATAAAACCGATACCCACTGATGACTTAGTTCATCAACACAAAAAATATTTTGAGGAAAATACTTTTCCAACACTAAATGTCAATACAGAATGACAAAGAAATATGCTACTAGAAGATATTGGTCATAACAAGATACCATCAAGTAATGAGAAAAGGAACCAAACAGAAAAATTCTCAGATCAGAGTAAATCACAGAAGTCCAAAGGGCTAAAGAACTTACAAAAGGAACTCATTTTCACTAATAAAGAAGACAAATAAAATTAAGTCCATTAATTTGGTACCATGTTAAATCCACCAGATTGTGGAGAGTGATAAATTGTTCACCAACTCACATGGAAATGTGGAACAATGGGGATGTTGTAGGTTGGGAAACATTCCTACAACTTCAAAATCAGAACATTCATAATGACACAGAGCACTTTTATTTAAGGTCCCCGGGAAACTGAGAAAACAAGACAACAAGGAAGTACGGGTCAGGAATGTTCACAGAAGTATTCTGTGCAATAATAATGAAAAAAAGAAAGAAGAAAATTACAAGAAGACTTCAGTTAAAAAATATCACCTTCATTTATCACCACACCACAGAGTGAAAAAGGAGGTATCGAGATACTGTCTGAGTTACCAGTCCTCCACAGCGGGAACTTACAACACTCAATTCACCTCTAGTATCTCGGTCTCCTATTTATACAGCAAGAAAGCTCCCTCCAGAGAGGACTGTGAATAAAACAGGATAACACTGGTGAAGGCCTTCTCACGAGCTAGAGACAGAGCACTCAATTAGGGGGATGTGTTCTTGCAGGTGGGAGTGCTTGTCGCTCCACTGAAACAAGCAACCTAGAAACAGGCACTGAGAAAACAACCCTCAGCCACCTGGGCATGAGGAATGTGTCCACAGAATTGATGGCTCCCGGATATCAGGTGTGAGGGCTAGAGAGTTACTGCTGTGTTGTTGTCAGAGTGCCAGAAAGACTGCAGCCCCATCAACAGAGATATGATTACACAGCAAGGATAAACTCAGGGAATGAGATATGAAGAAACATTCTGTAGATTCAATGTGTGTACAAACATAGAGAAAGTCAAAGGTCTTGTTACCTGGAGAAGAAAATAGAGAGGTACTGGGGAAATCCTGCACTTTTCTCTTCATCTTTATACTATACTGTGTAACTGATTACCATTTGTCTGTATTAATTAATGGAGTAAGATGTTTCCAGGATGAGAATTTTAAAAAAGGGAATCATCCAATTAAGAGATAACTTCATTTAAGGAACAGATTGAGGTGAAAATTATTGAAGTGTCTTGTCTAAAAGATGAGAGAAATCCATTCTGATTTCTGATCAAGACTTCCTAAAGTTCTAAATTTTTCTTTCTTGCATCTTTAGTGTCAAATTCAGAGATACTTTAATAGCAGTTGGTGTTGATACTGACTTGAGAAGAATGGCATACAGGTTCATACCACTTATTGTAATCCCTGAGGCCGAATATTAAGATGATCATACTATTCTTCACATTATAAAGACAGACACTCTAATGTCATGTACACCCCCAGCAGAGTCTATGGCAGCCTTAGACTCAGACTTTCAAATGCTTCAATATGCCTTAGTATATGTAAAATGTAAAGATGGTAAACAGACTCATAGCTGGGTAGTTCAGGTTTGACTGCTGTGGAAGGTCAGACTTAAGGATGGTATGTCTGATCCCAACCTTCTGCTGTTTATACCCATATACAATTCTCCCATTTGACTATGGGAAAAATTCAGACACTTGTTTCTGATCAATTACTTCTGGCCATCAGCAAATGATCTTATCATTATATTTCACTAAGTAAGAGTCCTCTAGCAGCTGAATTACTTTAGACACTTCAAAATGTTAAGTGCATTTTGAAGAAACATTTGACTATGTTGGGAGGCCCAAGAGCAAGCTGATGAGTGGTGGCTTCTAGAATCTGGGGGCACTGCCAGCCAACAACTGGCAAGTCAGGTTCTATACCCATAAAGTCTGTAAGTACTATAAGCATAAAGAAACGAATACTTCCAATAACTGGAGAATGATTGGAAGCAGACTATCCCACAGATTAGCTACCAAGTAGTTCAGCCAATACCATAGCTATACATCCTGACACCCACCTGAACTAGCCCAGATTTCTGACATATGTACTGATAGTTTTAAGACACTAAATTGTTTTTGCAGTAATACACTAACTAAAACAGCCATCAAATCATTTCTGGTCACACTTGATTTTGCAGAGAAATGCTTTATGGAAAATATAGAGTTTTTGAATTTTGATTTGAATTGTGGCCAAGATATTTGAAAATGTAATCAGAGTCAGGGTCCTGAATCTATTTCCTTCATTGTCCATCATACTTGTCTAATCTTTTTTGCATTGTTTTCAGACTTACCTGAAATATTAGCAATAAACATTATATTCTAGATACTCTCCTAATCTTACACAGATGGATGCCTTTCATTTCTATTACAATCAGAAACTGAAAACTGTTAATATTTTTAGTTTTATGATTAAGCAAATAAGAAGGTGATTTGCCTGGGTTGACACAGCTAATGAATGGGAAAGCAGGAAATGGAAGCCTGGGTTGACACAGCTAATGAATGGGAAAGCAGGAAATGGAAGCGTCCACACAGATCACAGTAAGCTGTGTTTCCCGGTGAGCACTGGAGCAGTCCAAAGGGAAAGCATGCGACAATAGTGCCACCAAAACAATTGAATAGCCAGCCCATCAACAGGTGGAGAACATGGTCAAAAATGAATGTAACATCCATCCCCCATTTGAAAAATTCTTGACTTTCCTTACCTTGGTAGGACATTAATATTTTCCTCACATCATAGTAAAACTCAGAAATGTTGCAGGCAGTATGAAACTTTAAAGAGACAGCCTCTGGTACTTTCAACTTCAGAGCTGAACTCCTAGAATCGTAGAGCACAGAGAATTAAGTGGCCATCCCATTCTGTTCTGAGGACCCATACTCCTTCCCCCTGTACTCATATATGTACCTGCTCAAGATGTCTTTCACATCCTGCAGAGAAACAGAAACAAAAGGTGAGTTTGGAAATATCCATATTTCATGGGGCTTGGCAGGAGGGGTGTTCTATATAAACTCTCCATGCAAAGAAGCAGAGTGCACTCATTCTGGATGCTAATGGATTCCCAACTCAGGTGAGTTCCACCCCAGTCCCCTGGGATCTGTGGCAGCAAACTAATCTAAGTGAGCCCAGTAACTTTGTACTGTGGACTGTAATCACACAGCATGCGGGCTGCCAGAGGAAGTGGGCTGGAGATCCCTGTGCTCCTACAGGCAAAACTTGCTTCCAGAGCCCTAACTGCCTTCAGATGAGTCTACATTAGAGATCACTGATCACATAGGCCTTGCCTCAGTGAGGAACCCATGCATAATTGATGAGAAAGGGCCTCCATGGTGGTGGCAGGTCACCCATGCAGGTGGAGCAAGTCAGGTAACATCATCAGCCTTTCAGTGAAATCCTTCCTGCTATAGTGGCAACTGAAATAAATAGTTCCAGCAGTGAATGTTATCAGGGTGCAATGCTCATGCAGTCAAAGGAAGGTGATATTAGAGCTCCTGGAGCAAGTAATGTACATGAAACAAGGGAGAGTTGTCATTCATCCCGTCTGGCCCAGTTTATCACCCTATAGTCATAAGGAAGGGTGTTTGTGCAGACAGATGACACTCAGTTTGTTCTGTGCACAGGGGACAGAGGCAACAGGAGGCTGAAGACATCCTGTTTTTATTTGCCCAAAGAATCTACTATATATGCCCAAACTCAGTGTCATTTCTAGAGTCATAGAAAAACACCCTCTAGACTAGGGAAAGTCAACCTGTGGCTTCTGATGTGTATGTTAAAGTCTGACTCAATAATGTCACACCTTCAGTGAAATAGAAAGGCTTTGCCAGTAGTCCCCAACTTCCTTACCCCATCCCCCTTAATAATTCAGGGAAAGATACTCTTTTACCTCCTCCAAGTGTACAGTCTCACCTTCAGCAGATTCTGGGCTGAGCCCTCACATTTCTTCTCTAGTGTCTGGATGAGACTTCTGAATTCCAGCTTCTGTTTTTCCAAAGTCGCTGTACTACTGAATAATCTGTTCAGAATCTGGGACTTTTCGATTTCCAATGCTGTTAGTAAAAATTCTCTTTCTTCGTTAAGAAAGTGAAAGAGATTCTGAAAGCCAGACTCAATTTTCTCTCTCTGATGCTCAGCCATCATCTAGAATCAAGGACGTTCAGAAGGCAGAAGGCAGAAATAAACCCAAATTCACTTAGGATAAAATAAAAATGTGGTACATACTTAATACAATGAAAAACAATTCAGTCTTATAAAATGTATAATTCTGCTATGTGATACTACATGGCTAAACCTTAAAGACATTATCATCAGTGAAGTAAGTCAGAAACAATTTTGTGACTGAACTTACAGAGGTACTTGTTAGGAAACCCATGTGGGAAAGAATGAAATGGAAGAAAATGATAGCAATCTGTGGGGCCAACCCAAGACCAGGGATCTGGAGAGCATGTCCAAGGTTCAACTTTAATGAAGTTATGAAGACCCTTTTATACTTTGGCAAGGAATGATGACAATGAGCTAATGAGAGCTAATGAGGAAGGAGCAACCTGATTCCCAAAGCATATCACCTGTACAGCAAGGGTACAGGTGATAACAGGAGAATTTTCCTGTGGGTGGGAACTGCCATTACTCTTTAGTCATATGTCCCCTGGAACATTCCAAAGAGGTTAGGAAGCTGTGTCACAGGTGAGAAACATGCTGGTGATCACCTCTAGTGTGCCAAAGAGAACAATAAAGATAAGGGTGTGCCTTTATCTAAGGCATACCTCTCAACCTACATCCACACCCCACAGGAACTTAGATTTAAAAGTAAAGAAGAGGTCTGAGGGTCCAGTGGGAGAGGGTGAGCAGGGGAACTGTTTAGTAAGGATCAAGTTTCACACTGGAAACATGAACTAGTTCTGTAGATGGAGAGTGGCAACAGAGATGGGGCACCACCATGTGAAGATAAAGTCAGTGACATGAACCTATAGGATGTTGAAAATGATGAATTTCATGATATGTATTTTAAAAGATACACACATGATTATAAAAAGTAAAGTTTGCAGTGCTACTATTTCTTCTCAGTGGGACATTTCAGGTGAAGGAAAATGCATGTTCCTGCTACAGAATCATGCCCAGGAGGCAGGCCCTCATATGGAGGACTTCTCTGCAGTCACTTAAATAATTTCCTTCTTCAGTGAAAACCTAAGAAGAGGAAATACAGCGTGCTGGATGATTTCATT
This sequence comes from Uropsilus gracilis, assembly GCA_004024945.1. NCBI lineage: Eukaryota > Metazoa > Chordata > Mammalia > Eulipotyphla > Talpidae > Uropsilus > Uropsilus gracilis. The sequence continues at coordinate 45,470 of PVHY01001978.1, forward strand.
ATGGAGAAGGGCCAAGGTCAAATAGTTACATGAACCTATTTCTTATTAGAAGAAAGTATATCTTGTACAAAATAGATATTATTCTGCAATCAAAAAAGACAAATTTGATTCATTTGTGACAATATGGATGGACTGAGAAGGAGAATGCTAGTGGAAATAAGGCAGAAAGAAAAAGAGAAATAGTGGATGATCTTACCTATATGCAGGCTATATGGGCAACAACAAAAGGATAAGAAAAATTTAAAAGTAACAAACTGACAGAAAAACTAAAGCATAAAACAAAAGAGGAAGAGGTTGGGGAAGGGATGGGCATGGTAGACTGGGATGACAGTTCATGGGTGACAGTAGAAGGATGGTGGAAGAACCTCAACAATGTAAAAGATATCAATAACAAAGATTTAATAAAAAGAAACTATTATTAGCAAGGTCTTAGTCTTTCAACCACTTGTTTTCAACACAAATAACACAACACAAATAAAGAGACTGTAAAATTTAGGGCCGGGCATGGTGGCTCGTGCTTGTAAGCTTCAGCCTATGAAGCGGCCGGGGCTAGGGATCGCGGTTCGAGTCCCACCTAGGGTCCATAGCGAGACCTAGTTCCAAAAAAATAGCCGGGCGTGGTGGTGCGTGCCTGTAATCCCAGCTACCTGGGAAGCTGAGGCTGGGGATTGCTTGAGTCTGTGGTACCCCGGGCAACGAGAGCCTGCGGTTCCACAGGCAAAAATATCGAGACCTAGTCTCAAAACAAACAAACAAACAAACAAAACAGCATTAAGAGACTGTAAAATTTAAAAAAGATATATCTGTCAATGACTTTTGTGATTCAAAAGCTTATGATGACCATCACCAAGGTAGACTTTAAGACAACCTGCCTCATAGGTGATTCCAATATTCACAGATAGGGAATTCTTGGTGGCATAATTTGACCAATTACATGAAATATTCATTCATTAACCAAGCCTGTGTTGATTACATCATCCTTATGTATAAGACTGACTTCATGACTTAGAGAAACCACATGATCAGTCTTGTGGGACTCATCTATCATTTTGGAGATTCAGAATTACAATTTCTGTTGATGATTTCTCCGTTGTGGTAGAGAGGAAATTGATGAGGATGAAGTGAAACTTTTGTGTAGGAGCCACAGACAGCTGTACTCTAGCACTGATGTGGTTTTCTACATATTTACAACAATGGAAGTTCTTATTATCCCAGATCTCAGAAATGAGGGAAGTTTGGCTTTTCCTTTGAGAGCTCAAAGTTAACATTCATTCACAAAGGACAAGGATGAGGGCTCGAAGAGACTTTCTTGAGAGAGGTGAAATAACTAAGCTGTCTAAAAGCTAACTACCCATGAGAGATCACATCAGTATCTCTGAAAAGGAATAGGTCTTGATGTAGGAGATTAGTCAGACATACAAAGTCATGGAGAAACAAATTCTTCAGTGAAAATGTATTTGTTCTTAGAGCAGCGCTACCTTCGTCATCAGTCTCATAAAGTAGAGTATTATAACCTCACTTGGAATGACCCTGTCTTCAGTGCTCACAAAGGACAGGTTTTGAACCCAGAAGGGTGAGTGTAGACACTGGATGGTAGTAAATGTGCCAAAGTTCTACAGTCTCTAAGCAATTAAGGTATTTAAAATTTGAGTTATGTAAATACTTTGAGGAATTTACAAGATGATACCCAGTCTAGCATAGTTTTACTAACATGAGAAATCTGTTTCAATAGAGCGAAGCATTGGGAAGCCTAGTCAATTACTACCATAAGGCTAAAAACTGAGATAGATTTAATGAGACATTAGGGAAATAAAAATAAAGAATATTTCTTCTTTAGGTGTTATCTCTTTGTTCTGATCTAGTGGGAATAAACCCTTAAGTGCTTTGCTGGATTATCCCTCTGAATAAACTCAAGCATAGAAAATAGTTTAAGATAGAAAATATAGTTTGAGATTCTTACCATACACTCATTCATCTGTATTCTTAGAGCTGGTTTTAGGCCCATACATTTTAATTCCTGTTTTCTCAGTTTTGTCAAAGCATCCTGGACCTTATTCTGACATTAGTTGGGTGGAGAAAGAAAGTGAAGTTAATTAGATAAATCTGTAAGGATCATAAGTGGTTAGTACCTTTCAAGATAACCAGAATAACATTAGATTTTGCTAAAGTCTTCTACTTTCAGAAGACATGCCCTGAGGCCTGACTGTACAGTAACATATTTGATCCTCTTCTACTCAGAACATAGTAGGATTTTGACCATCATTTCTGTGCTATAGCCAGAGGCTTGAGAAGAGGTTAGATCACCTGCCCAAGGGATTTTCTTGGAAAGTACTGAGGTCAGATTCTAGGCTCATCTACTCATCCCAGACTGAGCTGGATTCATCCCCATTGCTTCATCAGGAGCTCAACTGCCCAAAGAACAAGTTAGTAACCATCTAAAAAACTTTCTCCAAATTTCTATGTATGGTAAATTGTACATGTTCAACAAGAACCCATGCAGGAAGCTTCCCAGATGCTACTCCCAATAATGTCAGGTGGAAACCCACCACCAAAGATTATAGAAATTCTCTCCCTGACCAGGCCACATAATAACTAGAGGTGGTAGTCTCTGTCCCTGTTTTCTAATCCCATGACATTGTCTGGCACATTGTCATTTCTTAAACTCAACACACAAGTGCAGACAAAGCAGGCAGGTATGAATTTGAATCATGTATCTACAGAAGAAGGTGATCACACCAAGCATGAGTAGAAAAAGACTCTGCCCATTCACTGAAAATCAGGAGGACAGTTAAGATCTGACTCAGTGGGGACCCATGATAAAGTTTTCCAGAGAAATGAAATGAAAAAAGCTTTGTTTCCTGATGACATTCTCAGATGTCAGTCTAAATAATTTTAGATCTGGGAGTTCAGCCTGAGAGCAGGAGCTGCTGCAGGAGTCCAGGCACTCACTCACCTTGTATTTCAGAGATGCGTCCTTGATAAGGACATGGCTGTGTCTTTGGTGCAGTGGGGACTGGTCACAGGACCAGCAAATGACCTGCCCATCATTCTCACAGAACAAGTGGAGCTGTTCTCCATGTTTCTCACACAACAAATCAGTCTCCATCAACTCAATGGTCTCAATGAGGTTTTCCAACTGTTTATTGGGCCGGAGAGAGTTCTTGTCAAACATTCTCCGGCACAGGGGACAGTACATTGACCATACATCTTGATTCTCAATGATGCCTTCTATGCACTGGCGGCAGAAGTTGTGCCCACAGTTTATGCTGGATGGCACCCTCATCAGTTGCAAGCAGATGGAGCATGTGGTGTCCTCCTTCATCTTCTTGATAATGGTGGCAAAGGCCATGGCTTTCCCTCAAAAGCTCTGGTGTCAGTTTGGAAGCAGAGATAAGCAGTTCTGAAATCTATCTGGAAAAGAAATGGTTTGGAATTTGGAAGATGCAAATCCTAGAGCCTGGTTTAGTAAATGGTCATCTCGATCACAACCGGCCATGAAAATTGAAATTAAAGTGAGAAAACTCGAAATTTAGTTTCTTATTTCCACTGGTTGTTTTCCATTCACAGATGGGAGTATGAATGCTATCTCTAACTACAAGGGCTTATTTCTCTCTTCTCTGATGTCATGCCTGGGAAAGAGACAGTGGCCCACCAGCTAATAAAGACTCATTTCAATTAAATCTGAGATATGGCTTGTGTCTGAGAGGAGACCATGTACAACATATAGTGGTGAGGAGACACCATTTTGAAGGCCTTTTGTTTAGAACTTTAAATACTGGGTAATAAGTGGGGTAAGATAATTGGCATCTTGTGGCTTCAGTGACTCATTGTTTTCCTTGTCTGTTAAACAAATCTCATTACCATTGTTTCCCAAACCTGAGTGGTCTTGTAATTGTGTGGGCAGGTAAAAAATTCACACAGTGACTAGTTAACTACTGGGCACAGGCACTGTTTTGTGCTAGCTTTAGTCCTCCACTATAGTCTGGTATCAAAACGGTGATTCTTCTAGGAAAACAGACAGTATCCTTAAAATGTGTAGAGTTACTATGTGATGCAGCAACTCCTTATATAAGCTACTCTTTATGATAAGTTCCTACTTACATGTTCTAAAATTGAAAAATAATCTCTCTCACAAAACTTGCACATAACTCTTCACAGTCATATTAGCCCCAAAGTAGAAAAAATGTAAAATGTCCATCCAATAATGAATGGGCACCTACAACATGTGAAATCCATACAATGGAATATTCTTCCTTAAAAGAAGAAAGTACCAGTTTATGCTCCACTATTGATAAGTCTTGAGAACACTGTATTAACTGAAAAAAGTCAGACACACATGCCACCAATAGTATGATCATTTTTGTTAAAACAGGCAAATTTGGAGAGGGAAGGTGGGTAAGTCCTTGCTGGAGTATGAGTACAACAAAAAAGGGAAGTTATGCTTAAGGATAAAAAGTTTGTGTTTGAGGAGAAGAAAATGTTTTGGAATTTAAATAATGGTAATGACTGTCCAACTTTGTAAATACACTATTGTTGGGTATCATTTAATAAAGTCAAAACAAGGTCTTTGCACTTTGCTAAACAGCGCTGGGAGATACCAAACAAATGTGGGGAACCAATTGGATTGCCAGGAGAACCTACCACCGGCCCAGATCATCAATAGCAGCTATAAAGAACCTTAGACAATAAAAACAGAGCAATCAGAACCCAGCAGACACCTCCTGTGAGAAAAGCATACAGAAAAAGATAGGCCTACAACCATCTAGTTGAGAGCACCTTCCCACTCATGGGAGGCCCATGAAATCCAGTTATAAAAAAATAAAAAATCCAACTCCCTAGGGGCAGACCTCTCCTTCTCCACCAATGCTTCTTTTAGCACTGTTATTTCAGTAAATCTGCCTGTTCTGTTCTCCACTCTGTCTATGGTGAAATCTTTCAGCTCCATACTTACATTCTGATTCTTCCCCACAACTATAACTTACACTGTGACCCTTTGTAGGAGTAGATTTTATGTGTGACCAAATATATGTTGATAAATAATTCAATTCCTAGGAAAAAATACCCACATATGCAAAGAATAGACTGTGACTGATAGGGGGCGCCTACTCTTCTGGGTCCTGTTTAAGATTGCAAATTTTAGGAAAAATATACTAAAATGTGAGAATGGCTTTGATTAGAATTTCCTTTCCGAAAAGATACAAGCTGTGACTAATAATAAAGTTTCCATCAGAATTATCATGACTGACACAGTTGTTAGAACCAGAAAAAAAGTACCTTTAGGTGGTTATTACAACTGCAATGTACACGTTCCAAAGTTACACAAACATCTAAAAGTTATTTCAAAGAGCCTAGAAAAGGGAACTATGGCGTATGATATAAAGGCACAACTAATGGGATGAATGGTTAGTCACACACTGCATAAGATTCAGGAAATTCCATCGAAACTCAAGGAAATGAAACTGAAAGACTTGGGGTTAGACGAGATCGGGCGCGTTCAGGGTGGTATGGCCGTAGACAAAGACTTGGGGTTAAAAGCAATGAACAAGGAATCTGTGAGAGCCATGGCAAAGGACAAGAACAGGGAGGAGCAGGAAGAATTAGAACAGCAGTTGGAAACATTTGTGAGCTTTACGGGAAGTGTTTCAGAGCAGCCCCAGGGGAAAAGCAGTGATCGGGCTGTGGATCCTCAGCAGCCAAAAGAGGAACTGCAGAGAGAAGGTAGAAAGAGGGGGGTTGTTTTATTTTCAAAGGCTGGTAGAGAAACCGGGAGACGGTGAGGGGGCGGGGGAGAAAGAAAGAGAGGGAGGAGGGATTGGAGGGAAGGGGGTTGAGGTTGAGAGAGGAGGGAAGAAAAGATGCGGGGGCAAGAGAGAGAAAGAGAGAGTTCGTTGACCAACACGTGATCATACACCATCATTCCTACTAATAACAGGTACCTGTCAAAGTCTGGAAAGTACGGTATCCAACTTCACTGGAGCTCAGCTATTGACAAGCGACAGCCAGACTTCCTCCCCCGCCCAAGAGGGATCCGCCCCTGAAACTGGGTGCCCCTAACCCCCACCCTGGGTTGTGGCAGTTAATAAGTTACTCCTCCCGGATTGGGCGGTGGCAGTTAGCCCCGCCTCCATTAAGGTGCTCCTCCCCCATTGGCCATGACAATTAGCTCCACCCCATTTGTTGTGGCAGGAGAAATTGGAAAAAAAAAAGGAGTTGGACGAGAAGGAGGAGGGATAAAGGCAAAGAGCAGAGACTAGGAGAAGACAGAGACTGTTAGGGGAGGAAGGAGAACTTGTAGAGAGAGAACCTTTGGGAGAGGAGAGAAGAGAATGGCAAGCAGGTAAAGAGTAGCCCGAGTGACCAGGCTGGGCAAAAGTCCCCTGTAAGAGTGAGCTGGAGGAAACAAGGAACCATGGTATCTGGCAGAGTGGCCAGTGTGGAGAGTATGGCGTTGTAGCAAGGTGATATGGAAAGCTGGTACCTAGAGATGGCCAGAGATTTGGAAAGCTGACTTGTGCATCAGCAACTGTGGAAATTTGAAGAGCCTTGGGAGAAGTTGAGCAGCGTGGAACACTGGAGAGAAAAGACTGGACTGGACACCGGCGAAAGGACTGAACTTTGCCAAAGTGCCTACCTCTGAGGTTCAGAGGGGCAAAGGATCCATCATTGGACTGTGTCTTGGGGACCTTTGGGTCTGAGAATGGTGATTGGGGTAAGATAACTGCCACTTGTGGCTTTAAGGATGTTTCATTCTCCCTGTTAATAAAACCTTGTTGTTAAACTGCATCTTGAGTGGCAACTGCTAGGCGCCGGTGAAAGGAACCCTGTGGTTTTTTAAGTTGGAGGTTTTTGCCCTCCTTTGGAGACCCGATTTCAGCCCCAGATGGCCCAGCCCTCGACTTGCTGGCCCTGCCTCCGGCACATACTACCCTGCAGCCCCTGGAAGGAAGGGCGAAATCGGTTCTGAGTTGGCAGGAGGATTAAAAAAATGAGTGAAGTGAATTCCTTGGTGGGATGGGTCTACCCAGGAAATAGAGGAGGGGGAGAAGGAAGCCAGGGATCCTGGGGGCCAGGTTGATGTTGAGATTGAGAACTCTCTACCCCTTTAGCCTATAGAGTCGTCTGCAATTGCTGTGAAAGATTTCTCATGGAAAAATACATAAGTACTGTAGTGCAAATCTGCATATTCACTTTCCAGTTTATGGAAGTCAACATTTCACTGCTTCCATCAGAATGTTTCTAGAAATACATGGAGATAAATTAAGCTTAAGCAAGAAGGCCCTCCTCCCACCCTTTAGTACAGCCGTACTTCTGAAATGGGTTCACTGAGTTTCAGGATTAGTACGTTTTTTAGACTTGATACCAAATACAGCTTCATAAAACAGGGAGGAGCAGTGTAGCATCACCACCTGGAGCTTGCTTCTGCCCCAATCCTGCCTTGGTGAACTACAAATCCCACCTCCTCCCACCCTTCCCCTCCACCCCCCCCCCCCCATGCCTGGAACTACAAGTTCCAGCATGCCTGTCAGGGGAAGTATGTTATTTAAGTCTCTGCATCTTCCTTAAAGGTAACAGCCCTTAGCAATTCATGGATTGTGCAGAGCCTGAATTTCCTATTCTGCTCACAGAATCCCTGTATACAGAAGTGAGCACTGAGGTCCAGAGCAGCCCCATGTGTGCTGTCGCTCACCCTGCTCACAGGTGGCACAGTCACTTCCCCACTGCAGGGGAAGTATGAATGTTACACTCATCACTAGTATGAGTGATACCTCAAGTATCTACAGGACCCACCACAAGGGGTGTTAAGTGAGGAGATGTGAGCAAGACTCTCTGGGATGTCTCTGCAGACCTGGGTAAGAAGAAACAAGTGGCCCATGATCAGCACTACTGGGAATAGAGATGCTTCAGTGTCACTGTGGAAGCACTGAATATCAGTCTCTACCTGGGAGTCCCTCTTCACATATCTTTTAATATGTCTGCATATTATGAGATATATGAACTCCTGCTCGACTATGTGTGTGGGAGCAAAGGTTTGTATTGAAGCATAAACAGTGTTTGTCCTTTATCAACTAACTGGAGTTGATAGGAAGTTGATATAGCATATGATATAAAGGTACAAAGAATGGGATAACTGACTGGTTACACATTGTGTAAAAATCAGGAAATGCAACAGAAACTCAAGGAAACGAAACCAAAAGACAGAAGAATAAAAACCAAACAGTGAACAGTAAATCTGTGAGATCTGCAATGAGCCATAAAGGAGAGAAAAAACAGGGGGAAGGAGCAGAAAGAATTAAAATAGCAGCTGGAAACATTTTAAAGCGTTACTAGAAAGTTTCAGAGCAGCCGCAGGGGAAAAGCAGTGATTTGGCTGTAGATCATCCATCCCACTAAAGAGAACTTTAGTTAACAATATTATTGGAAATTCAGTAAATGCCTTCTTTCCTTTAGTTAGACAAAAGCAAGGAATTCTTTCTGTGCATATGATTTCTGTGTATAAACCTAGGCGCAAACTCCAAAGTGAGAGGCCAGTCACTCAAAAAATCTGATGTTGGTCCTAGACCCAGTCCGAAGTTTGATTCTCAATAATCGCTTTAATAAATTTCTATTTTATTAAACTTGAAAGCTGCCTCTTAGCAATAATTATTTCAGTTAATGTAACCATGACACCAGTAGTTATAAAAGAATTATTTTGTTATTTTGATATTTTTGCTTTTCTATGGAGCTGACAGAGACAACTGCAGCTTCCCTTCATCTCCACATGTGATTTTATGGAATCAAAGGAAATGAGAGCACTTAACCTTCCAGACCTCTAACCACTCTACTGTCAGAACAGGACCCTTGGAAATCAAATACCTGAACCTGTGGAAGAGGGCTGGAGAAAATTATGGATGAACTTTACTACTCTCTTGCTTCTCCTGCAGATTAAGTTGATTGTCTGTGGTATCTTTAGAGTCTCTAGATCTACCCATTCAGTGTATACTTAGTAAGGATCATCTGATAATTCAATACTGTTCCAAGTAAATGGAAATAGCAGTGAAGAAAACAGACCAATTTTTCTGTGTTGATAGAACTGACATTATATTCTCAGTGATGATTAAACTAAAAAGCCATGACAACTAACTTGACTCGTATGGTGGAGGCAGGAACAGAGAACAATGATTAACATGGAAATAAGGCCGGAGAGTATCAGAGAAGGAGGCCTTCGGGAAGGTGAAGATGTGGGATCCAGTTGTCATGTTGAAAAAGGACACACGTCCAGCATCACAGTCCAGAACAACCCCCACAAGCAGGGGCTGCTCACTCAGAGAAAGGGTAGTTGGAGGAGATGTGAGGGCTACATAGCCCTTCACTGGGCAGAGTCTGATGGCCCAGAATCCAGTCTGAGGCTCTGGACTCATGTTTCTGTCCCTCTGCACATTTTCTAGACAAATTCCCAAGTCCCATCCAGTTTCTTGTCTCACACCCACTTCAAAGTAATATCTTCCTGAAGAGAAACTCTCGCACCCCAGGACACAGGGTAAGGCACAAAATCGCTTCAAGCTGAAACACTTCTTCTGGATGCTTCCATGGGTCACCTGCTTCTGATCCTCAGACAGAATTAGTTCAGGATGAGCTGTGTCTGGATCCAAAGTTACAGTGACTGAAAAAAGAGAAGGGCATGGTTTATTTGTTGAGAATACAGTACCCTTAAATTACAATCATCTTGGATTCAAGCACAATCTAGTTTTCGTTAGCTCTGTGAGTCACAGTCTAAGAGTATGAAAACTAAAGTAGAAAATCATCAAGTGTGCACACAGATTGTTGGGGAGGATTGAATGAGGTAACATATGTCTGTGCTTAAAGAACTTCTTGGTATGTGATGAATAAGTAGAAATCATATCATGTCCATCACCATTACAATCTGAGTCACTGAGGGCAAACAAGGAACAGAGTCCTCTCCAAAAACCTTATTTCTCCATGTAGGACCACTCAGAATCATGGAATACTGGAGCAGAAAGAAGCTTATTTCCAGCACTGCTTATCTAACTACAGAAGTGAAAGCTCCATGATCTAAGGTGTGTGGACTAGAAAGTCAGTGCAACATTGTTATCACACCCAGGTGCTGGAAATCTGATGGAATTGTAGACAACTTTCTATGCAATAAGTAACACTGGAAAGATATTCTAAAAACTAGATTAAATGACTGTACAAGTATAAAGATTGAGGAAATAGGACTGGAGAGGATCCTAGTAAGGATCTCTGAGCCATTTTTTTTTACACCTATCTGTATTCTTTGACTAACTGAGATTTATTTTTATTCATTTTTTATCAGAAAAGTTTTAATAATGATTGTTTTTAAAAGATGGATAATTATTTAAATAAAAGATGAGCTCATTTGAAAAACAGACTTGAACCATACATAATGCTTTGTGTAAAATTTGATAGTAAATAAATCCACTCTTTAGTGAAATTTGGACATAACATAATAGAGACATAAAATACCTCCACTCTTTATGGTATCAAATACAGAAGTATAGAGTTGCTTTTTTAAATAAGTCCTACTTTGTTAACTTTAAGGGAAACTAAATGTATATCCACAATCCCTTATCTGCAACTCAGTGGTCAAATAGAATAAGAAATACTTTCAATGCTACACTGGGGGGAAAATGCATATACTCTAAATGATGTAACTAAGCCCAGCAGCAGGATACAAGAGAGTTTTTGTCATCAATAGCATCAATATTTCCACAACAAAATACACAATCAAACTAAGTGGGATAAATACCTATTTTAAATAGTGTTCTATCAGTGCAGTTCAGGTTTGGCCATTGTCACCAAATACAATCAAATAATCAACTCTGCCTCCCGAACTTTGCTCTGTTGTAAAATTTCTTCCATCTGAATGGGAGCAGAACCTGAAAACTACTTCTTACCAATATGCTGAAAAGAAGGTTATGTCTATATAGAATTACATAAAACTCCATCTTCTTCTAGAGACTACCCTTAAGCATTGAAGACATTAATGTTTTCATTGTATAAGCAGCTAATGGATACCTTCTAAAACAGCAAACAAGGGAGATTATGTCTTAGAAGATAAGGACAGATTATCCAACACCCAGAAAGAACCCAGTGCTCTAAGATTTATATTCATAAAGAAATGATTTCTGCCAACAATTAGACTGATTATGGAAGTAGATGATTCTCCAGTACAGCCTCTAGATGCATACAAAACCCAGTCAGCACATTAATTGTACTCTGTAAGTCCTGAAGCAGAAGACCTAGTATCTCTGCGCCACATACATTGGAACCACAAAAATATGAGATAATCTGAGCATGTTGTTTTAAGTCATTAAGTATTTTTATAGCAACAGAGAATTACTATAGCCACCAAATAATTTCAGGTTTGGTAAGATTTTACAATCATGAATAATTAAAGATTTTAGTTTGAATTTTTAAATTTTGGAACATGGAATATGACAAGTATTAAGAGATCAAGACATTCAAACTTTCATTAGGATTCTAACTTTTATATGGTGAAGTCCCTAAAACCACTTTGACCACAGTCCAAAATACTGACCAATCTTTCTTGAATTGCTATGAGACTTGACTGAATTGCTAACACTAAATAGTATGTTGCTTTCACTGTTCTAAACACTTTACACATGTTAATGCATTTAATTTCCATGACAACTCACTGAAGTAAGATCTGTTAATATTAGTTTTCACATGGGGAGAATGAGAAGGTTATTTGCCTGGTTGATACAACTGATCAACAGGAGAAAAGGAATATGAAACTTGAACAGATAACCACTAAGCTACACTCTTGACTGTGCACAAGAGAGTGTTCCAGCTCCACTAAACACAACTAGACAAACTCTCTGTCTCTGAGGCTGCCCAGGGTCAATTTTAGGGCTTGATTACCACTTTAGGGGTATTTCATGAAAAGTAAGAAGGGACTTGTTGACCTCAAATACCTTGGTAACTCCTTAATACTTTCTTCACATCAAAGTAAAGCTGAGAAATATTGCACACAGTTTGAGGCTTCAAAGAGAGGATCTCTGGAAATTCCAACTTCACATCAGTATACCTAGGATACACAGAGGACAGAGACTTCTGCATCAGACATTCAATAGAGCTCAAGTTATCCATCTACTTCCCCACTCCCCTTAGGTACATGGGCATACAGACTTACCTTTTTATTGTGTCTTTCATGTCCTATAGAGAAAACAAAGATAAAAAAGCGAGGGTAGGAAAATGAGTATTTCATGCCACTGTAAATATGAAGTTCTCCACTATAATCACTCCATCTCAGGAAGTAGAGTGACCACAGTCTGAGATGCTCATGCACACCCAGGTGGAAAGATTCCCCTATCAGTCCCCTATGATGGTCAGTGTCAGTGTGTTTGAGTGTGATATTGTACTTGCTCAAGCTTGTAGGGAGCTGTGGAGTTTCAGTCTCATTAGTCTGTGACCATCTTGGGGGACAGATCCAGGAGCTTGATTGTGTCACCTTTTGCTATTAGTGACCTAATATCTTTCCAGCAGAGCCCATTTTAGAAATCATGTATCACAAAGGCCTTGGTGGTGAATCCATGCAGAGCAACTGACTCAGGGCCACCAAGGTGGCAGCAGCAGGTGTCACCTGCTGATGGAGCCATCATGCTACATCCTCACCCTCACATGCCAGTCTTATAACAGCAAGTAGGATCCAAGCATATCTGTACTTTGGGTAGAATCCTCATGGATCTAAAAGGTAACTCTATAGGAGATTGGGGCCCAAGCCCACAAGACAATCAGAAAGAAGTTTTCATTCATTTTGGCTGCTCCACCTTACATTTTCCAGGTGATGGTTAGAAAGGGTTCCATAAACAGGTGACAAAAGCATGTAAATGGCATGAAGATTATCCTGTGGTTACATGTGGCCAAGAGACATACACATCTACCCAGAGGAAATCTACATTTATGACATCTGGAGACATGCATAGACCACTGACTAATACTGATATAGATCAAAGAAATATTACTTTAAATTCTTGTGCTGTAATTGAGGAAGTCAACTATGTCTCAGTAATGTTCCCAGGCTCCTTCACTAACCATTGTCCTCTCAATAGTATGTAACAGACACTGTTTTTTTTCTTAAAAGTTCACCATCTCTCTTACCTGCAGCAGATTCTGGGCCGAGTCCTGACATTTCTTCTCTAGTTCCAGCATGAAGCCCTTGAGTTCAAGGTTCTGCTTTTCCAGGAGGACCTCATTGCTCTGCAGTCTGCTTAGCATCTGCTCTTTCTCTTTCTCTAATCTCCATAGGTAACATTTCTCCTCTTCATGGAGGAAGTTGTAGAGATTACAAAAATCAGACTGAATTTTTTGTCTCTGAAGCTCTACGTTCTCCTATACTCAGATGTATGCAGAAATAAGGATAATAAAAATATTCAGTTTCTGTGACATTTCCATAAGAATCACTGGAGTTGGACAAGTGTCCAGTTCCCTGCAAAGTCATGTCTATGAGGGAGACACTCAGGAACACACTCACGTGGTCCTCATTCTGCAACTATCTAATTTATTTCCTTCTCCAGTCAAGATACAGAAACAGAAGAGGTGGGTATACTAAATAACAGAATCATGGAATTTGACCAAGATCAAATTACATCATTTATAAAGAAAGAGCAAAGATTTTGCAGAGATGAAAGGAACTATCCACGTGTAGCTGAGGAAATTTCATCAAGTAAGGATTGTGATGAATATAATCAATGCTGAATTTAGACATCCAGGCTGGTAGAAGTGTCTATGATTCTCAACAGTGGGAGGCCTGGATGGTTATCAGAAATATTTATGCACTAACCCAGGATTCATTTGTTAATTTTGTGTATGAGACTGAGGAAAAAATGGGAGACAGTTTTCATTTGGGGACATGGAATTGCCATTTCCATGGGTGCTTTCTAAACTAATATAGTGCACAGTGGCTGTGGCTTGTGGTGGTGGGGGAGGCACCACTGACTAAAAGGAAGTGGAATTTTCTGTTAGAAAACAGAACAACTGAACTTTCATTGATATGGTTTCCTTATGGTTTATAGAAATGGAAGTTCTCCCCAATACCCAAGATCCCAGAAAAAAGAGACTAGGTAGTTATACAACCTACAGTAACAGGAATCTCCACTTGTAAGTTCCTAATGAGGTCCTCCCAATTGTTGAGAGCTGGACGCAGGGTACAAGAAAGGACAATGAGAGAGATTGCTTAGCTACAATAAGCTAAGGGTCTTTTGGAAACATGGCCCAAACAACAAGTTTAAAGGAATGGGGTATTTGTAGAATACAAAGCACAACTCATGACGGACTTCACAGGAAGGCAAATGTTGAGGATGCAATAAATGGATGACCTATTGATTCCTGTGTGGTAATTGATGGCAGGAGGATTGCTCATAAATTGGCTGCTATCTCCTAAGGAATGTTTCCTTAGGTAAACATTGGAGGAGTACTGATGCTATTACTCTCCAGAGTTAGTCATGCGTGTTCTGTCGCCAGTGTTCTGGAGGCAGATGAGATAGTGAAATGAAGTTTTCCTTATTTCACAGCATGAGCCCAGTCTGGTCTGCAGTAGAGTCCATCACCCAACTCTCAAGATCTCAAAATAGAAGCAATGTAGAAACTTGAAATCTTTTGAAAGCTGGGAGCTCACTGGTTTTCTTCCTCTGGACTAAAGCCAGGAGATAGCTAACTACTACTGCATGGGGCAGGAACTGGAGGGAAATTCTCATAGATATAGATGACAAGTGACATAAGGTTTTTGGTTGTTTTTTTTTTAAAGGCATATCCTTTAGGTATCAACCATTTTGTCTATTTTAGTGACACTAAAACAACCATAAATCAGTAATCTTCCCTATAATACTCCACGTCCAAATTTTAAGATGAAAAATAGTTTGAGGTCAATAAACTCAAATTCTTACCTCCAATTCATCCATTTGCTTTCTTATGAACAACTTCTTATTCTTAAGAAGGCCTTGCACTTCCTTCATTTTTGTCACAGCTTTCTGGAGCTTCTCCTGAAGGAAAAATTTGGATAGTCAATTTCACAGCTCTTCATTTGGCATTCAAAGGAAATCCCTGATTCCAAGACATAGAATAGCATTAAATATATTTTTGAGTATTTACATTTTAAGAGGAAATACCACATGGGCAAACAGTAACTTATTCCCTTAGTGACTCTGAGCAGTTGGCCAGATTTCAACAGACATGGAAGCTGTTGTAGATGTAGACAATGGGGAAGGAAGCAGTAACCTGCCAAGCACCCAAACTGGCAGGTGGCTAAGCTGTATTCTCAACTCACTTGGGGACCCAGAACCTAAGCAATATCCACCACTAAAATCCTGGTAGGTAAATCTGCATGCAGTAGAAGATTACAATCATCTAAAAGCATGTTCTATAATTTAATGTGCTGAACCAATTTCAGCCAATGGAGAGTTTTGTCCTGGATGTTAACTTTGTCCATGTAGAATGTTCTTTCAGATGTCAACCTGATCTTTCACTTAGCATATAAAACCCCACAGATCCAGGCCAAGTTTGGCTGAAGATTTAAACTCTGAGTGATAACAATGTTCCTTCCTGACTTCCTTTCCCATACCTCACCTGCCTTTCCCATCACAAACACCTGACTATGTCTGTAAAGTCAGGTCAGCTCACATGAAAATGGCCCTTCTGAACTGGATTCCTGTCTTTTCTCCATACTTCTACACAGTTTTATGTAGCATATGTCCTCCAGGAATCACTTCTGGGAAGTCTCCCTGCTTACCTCTTCCCGCCCTTTGTGTGCCTCCTCACCACCAACACCACAAGACTGCAGTGGTCTTGTTTTCTTTTTTTAACCCTCTAGACTGTAGGATACATACATACATGCATGCATACACACACAAATATATGGTGGGTATTGACTTCTTGGATTTCATATTCTTTCACGTGCTCTAACTCATTATGGTATCTCTAATATGAGGTGAAGCCATGAATGAGGCAAGTGTGGAGAAGAGCACAATGTATGTTCACCATGGGAAGTATTTACAGGAACAGGGCTCTGACCAAGGATAGAGGTCAGGATGGACAGTCAGATCTTATCACTGGGTACATAATAAACTTTTTCAGAAGGCAACATGATAAAAACTTTATTTTAAGATCACAATCATGGCTTTCAGTCTAAATTCAATAAAACGGTGAGACACGAGTAGCAGTGTTTGCTAAGGATTCTGGTAAGTTACTCACCTTGTAGTATAGGCATGCATCTTTAACAAGAGCCGTGTTGTGTTCCCTGTGCTGTAGGGACCGCTCACAGCACCAGCAGATGAGCTGCCCGTCATCCTCACAGAACAGCTGGAGCTGCTCTCCATGTTCTTCACACAGACTCTCACAATCTATATCCTTGATGGTTTGAATAAGATTTTCCAGCTGCTTGTTGGGTCGGCGATCCCATGTTGCAAATAGTGTTTGACACATTGGACAAGGAACCCCCCAAAAAAATGATACTACAGGGTCTTCTTTTTTAATAACGTCTTTTATGCACTGGCGACAGAAGCTGTGCCCACATTTGATGCTCACAGGCTCTGTCATCAGCTGTTGGCAGATAGAGCATATGGCTTTCTCTCTCATCTTTCTGATAGTTGGGGCAGAGGCCATGGCTTTTCCTGAAAAGCTCTATGAATTATCTATAGGCAGAGAGAAATCAGTCAATATATTTTAGAGTGATGGATATAACCCTTACCTGAACATCAGAGCCTGCACAGATGCTGAAGTCTTTTCTCTGGAGAGGTAAATGGATGGCAACTTGAAAGAAATGCCTAACATGTCTCTCTGTCTTCATGTCCTCATGTCACATAGTGACTCCTGTCACATTTGTCCACTTCAATTTAGATTCAGTGAAATTCAATAACATTGAAATTTGCAACCTATCCACCATAATTCAATGTCTAATGTCTACTAGTGGCCTTTGACCTCAGGATAACCTGGTAAAGAAAATTCCATCATGGCAGAAAATCTTCTTGGATCAAGTGCTAGTAAAGATAGAAAGAGAACAGGTTTGCAAACTAAAGTTGCACAAGAGAAGGGGACTCAGAGAGGGAAAGTGAAATGCTTCCATATCTAATAAACATGGGTGAATTAGCCCCAAGTTACTTCTTTGTCTTGGTAGAACACTGAGGAGAATGGTTGGTGTAGGGAATTCACTGAGACAATCATACCTACTCTCCTCACACCCCCACATCTGCTTCTCTACTAACTAAAAACCCAGATAAAAGGAAGTTCTAAGTTAGTGCAGTTTCCAGGGAGATGACACTGCAGGCAAGAGATCTGGAAAGAGTGGATCAGAGAAGGAGTTCATTCTGGGAGCAATGAGTTTCTAGGGAAGAGGGAAATACTGTGTTCACCTACTGTGGTAGTATTGTGGTACCGACCCACACATTTGTCCACCTGACAGTTCACAACAGGGGAGAAGGGCCCTAGAACAGAGGGTCTCCCTCCCCACAGCTGCAACTGCTCTTGGATCCCAGCCCTGCTGCCCCCTCCCTTGCTGGAAGTGTGTGAGGAGGGATGAGGAGGGAGTTAGAATGACCTTTCCTTTGAACTCACAGTGCCTAAGAATAAAAATAGATTCAACTTAGGTGACTGGATAGATTATTTCCCTCTATTATCAGTACCAGTGTTCAGAGCCTCAGAGAATGTTTCTGCAGATGCTATCCCAGGGCAGGTTCATTCTGCCAGGGGGCCATCAGGCTTCTTTATGCCTGAGGCTGTGCTCATGTGGCTCCTCCTCTGACAAGTACCTGCCCTTCAATCACTGAAACCCTGGGTCTGAGTGGTAGTATGGAGGCTGGGAAAGAGGGAACAGATAGAGAACAGGAAGCAAAGTATTGAACATTTTCAGGTTTGGGAGATTGTTACCCATCACAAATTTGTACAAACATGCAAGCACCGCCCCACCCCTCCACCCCCCACCCCTGCAGAAATCAAGTTCAGCAAAGAACAAACCTTGATCTGGCCTTTTCCTCTCCTGCCTCACACAGTGTCAATCAAAAATCACCGCTGTGCCTGCTGCTCATTTCCCAGAATCCAGATGGGAAATTCACTCTGACTGGAGTCAACTCAGAAATGAAACTGCTGTGGAGGCCGGTCCGGATAGATTAAGGATGAAACAGGTCATAGTGCCACAGGTTGTGCACACAGCTTGTCCTGGTAGGGAGGGGCCTTGCTAGAGACAGTATCCATTTAGACCATCAAAAGAAGGGACAGATTAACAATCTAGGACACTATATCTGAGCTCAATTGAAACAGGGTATAAAGAAGACTTTCTGACTTTAACTTTAACTGGATACACCTGTCTTCCTACTTCTCTTTACAAAGCAGGCTATACACTCTTCATTAGCATTTTCACTGATCACCTTTACCATTCATATGCAAAAGCCAGCCAGCTGCTTCTCAGTTCCCAGCTCCAAAAACTGCAGAAAAACTTAGAAAACAGTTTAAACTTCCAATCGTGGTTTCTTACCACCATCCCCAGCCTTCTCAACCAAAACACCAAACCAATGCAAGACTATCAGTGCAGACTAATTTATTTCTAACAAAGTGACTTTCTAATTACTAAGAAAGAAAACATGTAAGACTCAGAATACTTTAACATTGTCCAAAACCTTTCTCAGTATTGTCCAAAGTCCTTTCCCAGATTGCCCCCAAATCCTCAGTCTCTCAGTCCTGATCATCTCACCAATGTCCAGTCAGAGTCCATCTCCAGACGCTTGAAGGCATGTTCCTTTGGCTGCTCCCTTGGCTTGCTCCTCCTTGTCTTCCACGCTGTGTTCTCCTTGTCTCCTTCAGGTAGCAGGAACTCCATGGTACTGGACCCAGCCAAGTTCACTTTCTTTTCAGGCCTGTCTTTTGCACGGCCTCTCGCAGACACAAGTTAAACTCAGCAAAACAAACTCCAACACGGAGTTCAAATCTGCAAACTCCTTAACTGCATTCAGCACACATGTTGCCAGCCTGGGTCAGCCAAGGGTTGCAGGCTCCCGGTGGCCACATGGCCAAGTTCACATGGCTCACATCTTTACAAGATGGCCGATTCCCATCTCTCCTCCATTGAACCTCTCTCTCTATCTGATCTCCATATTAGAATCCGAATCCCTCTCTTTGTTTGCCCATCCTTTATATACCCTGATTTCCTGCCTTCCAGGAAACCTGTTTCACCTTGACCATTTCACTTCTTTCTCCCCCTGCATCTTCCTGAAGGGAAATTCCGGCTAAGATCATTCTCCCATTTTAGCATACCTGTCCTTGAAATCTGCAATCTTAAACAGGAGACAATGGGGGGGGGGGCACACCCTATCAAGTTCAGAGTACCTAAATCAGAAGTCAGGGATGTTTCATACTCAGCTCTGATACTGAACTCAACTCTGACTTGAGTACCTGCTGCTTTAGTCATAGACCCTCAAGGGACAGAAAGAAAGAGCCTTTTGATTCTGTATTACTTTTTGCAGTTTCAGGTCTGTTTTAATCACTATGAAGGGTAAAATACAGAGGAGTGATTCAGCACAACCATCAACCTCACAAAAGTTTCCACAACAACTCTGCTCTTGGCTCCTAGACTGTATTTCTCTCCCCCTTCCAGCCCCTCTGCAGGCCTGCTCAAATGCCAGGATGCACAGGGGGCCTCTAGGCTACCAGTGATGGCCACAGGAGAGCAGGGCCATCCTCTTCTCTGCTAGTGGACCAGAGACTGTGGAGTTGGGTGAGTTGGTCCTGACTTGGCTCTAGTCTCTCGATTTCAATGAAAAGCAAAAGCCTGTCCCCACCTTATTTTAAATTACTATTTATAAGAACAATCCAGAACATACCTTGGTGTTCTTATCATAATTGTTATCTCATGTACATGAGACATTTATGATAAGTACACAATGCATATTTTCTTAATGATTTATGCCAAGACCACGGGTCTGGTAGGGAGACAGAGGACCCAGGCAGGAGAAGTGCACTGGGATTCTGATAGTTGTATGGCTAAAATCTGGGCTCCATGCTTTGCTTAGTGCCAAGTTGAGAGCTATATGTGCATCTAAGAGCAGTTGGCCTGCACTGGAGCTGGGGATTGCTGCCAGCTTCAAACCTGTCACCCAGCATTAAAGCTGAAGGCCCAAATGTGACCCAGCCTCCTTTCTTCCCACCCAGGAGTATCCCAGCCTTGCACCCTCCCAGGTACTCCCAGAGTCCCTGTCATTTCCCACCCATGGACTTAGCATGTCCTGGAACAGGACAAAGAACAATGCTCACCCCTCTCCAGGATTCCACCTCACAGAGGAAAACATGTAACCCTGGGTCCCTGATCCCATGATGACCCCTTGCAGATCCCAACACTATCACTGTCATTGATATGAATCTGGATAGGGGTATCCTGAATTTGTCTTGTTAAAGGCTTTGGAATGGAGGGGAAGGGGGCAAACTCCCAAAACACAACAGTCAGGCAAGAGCACAAGTTCAAGTCAGGGTCTGTGCTGTGACCTCTGTCCCCTGTATGAAAGAGAGTTTCATAAAGAAAGCTCAGGGCTTAGAGTGGGGCAGGCATGCAGATGAGCCTTCAGAGACATGGCTCCAAAGTGGAGAAGGACCAGCACTTCAAGTGATGTGGATGATGTGGAGTTACAGTTCAGCAACCAATGAGAGATGCCTTGGGGATGCATCTCCTCCAGCATGTAGTACGTCTAGCTTGTACAATTTCAAGTGTATACATTCAAATTATAGGGAGATAGCCACAAGATCTTTCAACATCCAAAGTGAAACAGAAATGATGGGATTGATATAACAGCACAAAGACAGGGGTTTATGACTGACTAGACATTTCAAAAGAAATAATTAGAATCAAGAAGGCACAAGAATTAGAAACTATAGAAAAAACTATAAAAAGAAACAGACAGAAAAACAACAACAACAAAACATTAACTGGGCATAAGTAAGCTGTGCAACTGGCTGTTGGAAAGAGCAAGAGAGAAAGGACTAGAGAAGAGCAGGAAGATTTGAAGACATGAATTCAAAAAAGACAGTTTAAAATAATTGCCACCCCTCCCCCACTAATCCACAAATCTCAACACAGCCTCACAGAAGCCTGTTCTAGTGGGGGTTGGGGAGAGTTTCTTCAGTTTTCACTTTTCTTCAGTTTCTTCAGTTTTCTTCAGTTTGTCATATTTATTTCTTGAAAGACTTGAACCAAATGGAGCCAAATGTCAATTACTCGAAGCCCAGGGGCTGACATGCTGGCCAGCATTACATTACTGTGAGTATTTTTCCTGAGCAATCTTCCCCAGGAATGTCCAGCACCACAGCCCACAGCTATAGGCTGGAGGGGAGGGGATCTCTGGCTCAACATTAGCCTGATCCCTGCACCCCAGACTTCCTGCCCCTCCCCACTGTCCCCCTATTTTCCAGACCTGCCTAGTCTGGGGTCCCTTCATTGACTGCTCTTCTTTGTTCTCCTCCAGAGCGTGACCTGGAGTCTCCAGGTTCCTTGAAAAGTTGAACTCATCTTGATCACTTGAAGGTCCCTCCAGGATCAGGTCTTTTCTCAACATCATTCCTTTAAAAAAGGAGAAGAGCATCCAAGGAACCCAGAAAGACCTCCTCAAGGTGAGGAAGGTGAGTGAAGGATCAGATGAATGGACATTGGGCCTGCACCAAAGAGCTGGCTACTCAGAGGCACCAAGAATGAGGGCTTAAACCTGGGGGGCACCCTGGCTCTAGGGTTGGTGCCTTATGAGTGGCAGTCCAGAGGGAGTCCAGTCCTAGGACTGAGGATCCTGGATAGATACTACCTGGCACTTTGGCTTCAAACATAGTAGTGGGTAGTCCTCTAACTGAAAAGTTTCTGAGACCCACTCCAATTTCCTTTGCTTGTCAGCTTCTGTGCCCGGCTTCTCCCTGCAGGCATCTTATCAATAACTGACCATCTGTACTATGTGAAAATCACATGGGGCACAAATGGGGTTGTTATTCAGGTGTTCCAAGCTTAGCAGAAATAAGTCTGAGACCTAAACCTTGACACTTTAATCTGTTTCCAGAGCTATGTGCTGACAATGCTAGGGTGAGGCTTTATTATAAATTATCTGTATCCCCATAAATAAAAGTTTCTGCCACATCATGGGTTGCAGGAAGGCTGGACTTCATCCTCTGACCAAGGAGACAATCAAGGGGCAGAGGTCAGGATAGCCCCACCAGCTCTGGCCCCTACCTGGATGGTACTTGTGGCAGGACCCTCCCACCAGAGGGGACCTAGGTGAGAGATCCAACAGGGGTGGCACCTTGAATATCTGCCGGACCCACCACAGAGTGAAGGGGGTATGTGGTGAGGAGTATGGGTGGGTTCAGACTTCTTCCTTATTGGGAAAGGAGGACCCCAGTATCCCTGCTGGGTCACCCAGGGATGTCAGCTAGCTGCCTGGATGATGCTCCATCTGGAAAAGGCTGAAGTGGTATGTCATTGATTTGCTTTCCAGATGCCCAGAATGCGACCAATAATGTGGGCTGAATCCCTCCCATTACTGATGGCTTTTATTTGTGTTTTCTACAATTGAGGTCATACTTTTCTAGAGAAAGAAAGTCCAGTTAAGGGAGCAATTTAGTGGTTCCTGCTGTGCGCCATTTGCATTCCAAAAGAGTCTTGCCTGAGGAGATAAAGGAAAACCTCTCTGTTAATGGCCCCTGGGAAAACCTAGGAGCTCTATCTGGAATGACCTTTTGATGTAAGCAAATAGCACGCCTGGTTTTTTCCTTATCAATGTGAAGATCTTCCCAGGATTAGAGACCACCTTCTACATCCTCAAAATTACACTTTGTTTAGAAAGCTAATTGTTTCTCAGGATGGGTTATCTTTCATGGAATTCCCCAGACCTTCACCAGGCCCTGCCAGGCCTTTGACCTGTGTCTATAAATACCTCTCCCTTTTGTTAATAAAGTTGTATCATGGTTCATAATTCCATTTGATTCCCGGCTGTGGCTGGGTCATCTCTCCTCATCGGTTCATTTCTCGTATCCTACGCAGCCGTCAAGAGTTCCCACGAGGATTAAGAGACACTACCCCAAGATTCCTCTTTGGGAAATCAACTATATGAAAGTGACTTGCAGTTTTTATTATTGGTAACAAAATTCCATGTCTTGTTTCATATTCCATAGGTTTTATGCTTGAGCACTTCTCACAACCACCTGGGATTGAGTAGAGCCCCATTGTTACATTTGGGAGACTGAGACCCAGAGTGTGGTGTCACTTCTCTACTTAGAAATGAACTCAGGAATCACACATAAATCAGGCTCTGCAGTGAAGTTGGAGATCTTTATCTCCATCTAGTATCTTTATCAGATACATGTGCATCTCACCCAAACAGGTGAACAGGAGTGGAACCAACTTGCAAAAACAGAAAGCCCCACACATTCCCCTTATCCTTAGAGTTCAGGTCTGGGAGGAGAGACAAAGGAGAGGATGGTTGAGACTCAAGCGAGCAGGAAGGAGCAGTGTGCAGACTGGAGTCCCAGTCTAGGGACCACAGTGATGAGGGCACAACCGATGCCTAGAGTTGGACACACTGCAACCATTTCTTTGTCACAAGGAATTCAAGATAAACTGAAAGACTTGAGAATATTCTCTTAACCATATCTTATTAATGTACCTATGAAACATTTCACTGAAAAATAATCTGTTTCTTTGTTCCTGGTGAAGAAGGGCTTTATATGGGTGACGGTCTGTGCTCTGTATTCTAGATTTCCAAATCATGGTATTTCCTTTCTCGGAAGTCACAGAAGCTACTGCACAGTCTCTTATTCAGGCTGGTGATTACCAGGGGGCATAAGGTGTAGGCTAAGAGTGGTGGGTGTAACCAACAATTCTCCCAGATTCTGAAGTGTGGAGGCAAATGTGGAAGTGAAGAACACAGTGCCATCAATGATAGAACTGAGATCTCTGATACCCTCATATCTGAGTGTAGAGAGAGACTTGGAGGATGAGTGGTAGCACCTGTCTCACACTTCAGGACGTCTTGAAAAATCTCAGAACAAGATTAAGAGACTCCCAATGTCTCCCATTATCTCATAAGAAGTCAGTGAGGAAAGCATCTTTCTTAGGTTATGTGAACTTTTTAAGCATATAATTAAACCCAAAGAGGATGTCAGGGGTACTTCTGGTTAATGGTCAGTCAATCAGAATCCAGGTGACAATAAGGACTCTTGGCAGCTATGAGGTGGAGATGGGGACTGTTTGTGGGACTGAGCATTTAACTTGGGGCTGTAGTGGGGGTTTTTGTTCAAACTCCAGAAAATGTCAGAGTTGACTTATAAGATACCTACTTGGATGAGTAAAAATTCACACATTAGGAGTAAACAGTGAGGGTCATGGTGTGAGTGAGCAGGGAAAGGGCAAAGGGGAAGCAGGGAGCCTTTCTTGGACACACCTGCATCCTGGTTACTCACAGGAGCTCAGGGATGAGGAATCCAGGTAGTGGTTAGACTGCAGCTGAGAGTCACTACAGAGCAACAGATTCTTAGTGAAGTGACACAGAGAAATGAATTTCTAGTTGGGGGATTATGGGAAGGTAAAGAAATAGGGAAAGCTATGGAAGACCATGGGTAGTGTTCCCTGCTTGTTATGTGGATGCCTGTAGTGCTGCCCCAAGGGTCTCTAGTTAGCTATCTCTCCTAGTAGAGAGGGTTGAGAACTCCACCCTTTGGCAAAGGGGGGAGGGCAAAGAGCCCTCTTGTACTTTGTTTGCCCATTTGCCTTTGATTTCAAATAATTCTTATGCTGAACTGATATATTTAGAGGTGGTTTATTCTGCTACTTTCAGGCTACTTTCAGAAGGAGACACACAGTAACCTCTGTCCTTACTTCTTCCCAAACATGCAAACTCCTGCTCAACTAGCTCTGTGGGATCAAGGGTTTGCTCTGAAATATGAGCAGTGTTTCTTCTTTGCCAAATGACTGAGGTAGTTAGGAAGTTGCCTCCTTCAGTTAATAATGCTACTGGAAATTCAGTAGATATCTTATATCTCTTAGTAAGAAAAACAAGATGTACTCTTTCTGTGCATGTGATTTCCAAGTATAAAGCTAGGACCAAAACTCCAACGTGAGTGACCAGTCAGTTACACAAAGAAATCTGAGGCTGGTCTCCTGAGCCTAGTTCTCAGTTTCACTCTAAAGATTCCTTTATAAACTTTGTTCTACTATATTTAAATATATTTCATAATAACAATTATTTCAATTAATGTCACCATCTTATCAGTGGTGAAAAGAGAAATGTTTTGATGCCCTGATCTTCTATGCAGTTGGCAGAGGCAACTGCCCCTTCCCTTCAACTCAACATGTGACTTTGTATGATACCAAATGAAAAAGGAACACTCATACCCCAAACCTCTGATATCATACAAGGACCCTAGAAAATCAGACCCCTGAACCCACTTAGCAGGAGTGGAGAGCAGGATGAATGATCACTGCTATTCTCTTGCTTCTCCTGGAGGTCGGGTTGAAATGTGGTAGCTATAGAGTCTCTATATCCACTCATTCAATGCAAACTTAGAAAGGATCCTCTGAGAACTCAACACTGTTCCAGGTAAATGGAAATAGCGGTGAAGTAAGCAGACCAAATTTCTGTGCTAATACAACTGACATTATATTCTCTATGATGGTTAAACAAAAGAGAGTATTCTTAAATTGGCTCCTATGGTGAAGGCAGAAACATAGGAGAACAATTCCTATCCTGGAAATAAGGCTAGAGAGTCTTTGAGAAGGAGGACTTCAGGAAGGTGAAGATGCTGTAGCCAGTATTCATGGAGTAGTAACAGGACATATGTGCAGTCTCACCTTCCAGACATATCCCCACAAGTTGGGGTTGCTCCCTCAGAGGAAGGGGAGTTGGGGGAGAGGTGAGGGCTATGTAGCCACTTTTTTGTACCATCTCATGTCCCAGATTCAGACTGAGGTTCAAAACTCAACGTCACTCTTTCTCTGCACTTTTTTCAGACAAATTACTAAATCCCATCTAGATCCCTCTTCCACACCCACCACAACGTTTCATCTTCCTGAGGTGAAAAGTCCTCACAGCCCAGGATATAGGTAGCACACTAAACCTCCTCTGATCGAGATGCCTCATCTGAGCACCTCTGCAATTCACCTGTTTCTGATTCTCCGACAGAATTAGTTCAATCTGAGCTTTGTCTGGATCCCAAATCATGCTGACTGAAAAAAGAAAAGAATATGTTTCATTTGTTGAAGTGCAGTACACTCAACTACAACATGCCTGGGATCTAGTTTCTGTTAGCTCCATAAATCACTTTATAAGACTCTGTAAACTAAAGTAGAAAATCTTCATATCAGCCACACGGAATGGTGGGGAGGATTGAATGAGTTAATGTATGCCTGTGCTTGGAGAAGTTCCTGGTATATGGTAAAAGTAGGCATAACATCATATCCATCACCATCACCATCAGAGTCACACTGAAGTAACCTGCATGATTACTGTCCTCTCCAAAATTCTTCCTCCACCATGCAGGACCACTGAATACCATAGAATGTTGGAATAGAGAGACACTTTTCCCCATCTCTGCTTAGCAGTGCCAATATCACCAAATTGCAAGGTGAAAAGGAAAAATCTATAATCATCATGAAACATTTTTACATTTTTTTCCCTCCATAATTGACATATCAGGCTGGCTCAAAGTGTAACTGGAGGTGGAGAAGATTTAAACAGTTCAACCAAACCAGTCTAGTAGACAAACAAGAAGTACAGCATTAATAAGCAGAGAATATGTACTTTTTAACCACATTTTCTGTATAGGGGGTATAGTCATGATTAGCACTACTTAGAATGCAAGTCTGAGCACATTCTGTAAATCTACATCACATTTTCTCTCAACTCAATTTGATTAAGTTCACTACAATAACAAAAGTACCAATAGAAATAACTAAACACAACACTGCTTATAAATGATAATGAGTAAATGCACAGAAGTGAACAGAGCAGTGGTGAGGGTAATGGGATGGTATCTATAGGAGTAACTTTACAAGAAACAGTCTAATTCCCTTTATATGTTGGTCATCTGATGTGTAGTAAGCAGTTTCCTTCTGTCTATCTAACACATGTCTTCACCAACTGCTTAATCATGTTCATGACGTTATCAGAGTATAAAGAGAAGTTTAATAATCTTAAACCATTTTCTAATTTCAGGGTCTGTTTGGGCAATACATTATATGTTTGTCAACTACTCCATGTAACCAACCAATAGGGAAACAGAATTGCACAATTACAATATTCATGATATCTTTACATCTGACTCTCTCTGCTATAAATGTGTCTATGTATACATATGTATATACATACAAACACATATATTTAATTAATAAAATACACATTTTTATGGCCTGGATATTCTATGTTTTAGTTATAGGAAGTCAATGATGATAATCCCCAATTACCACATTTGAAAGTAATCATATGATCCTGTCAATGAATGCAAATAGCTCACTGATGAAAATCAATGTCCATTGATGATTGAGCTTTGAGAGAAAATGTGTACTCTAAGTTTGAACAGGATAAATCAAATGGAATTTGTTTTGTTTTGTTTTGAGACTAGGTCTCGCTATTTTTGCCCGTGGAACCGCAGGCTTCATGTTGCCTGGGGTACCACGGACTCTAGCAATCCTCAGCCTCAGCTTCCCAGGTAGCTGGGATTACAGGCACGTGCCACCACACTCAGCTATTTTTCTAGGACTAGGTCACACTATGTTACCCCAAGCAGGACTCAAACTGTGTTCCTTAGCCTCAGTGCAGCAATGTTAACT
Organism: Uropsilus gracilis; assembly: GCA_004024945.1. NCBI lineage: Eukaryota > Metazoa > Chordata > Mammalia > Eulipotyphla > Talpidae > Uropsilus > Uropsilus gracilis. The sequence goes on from PVHY01001978.1 coordinate 73,284, forward strand.
ATTATATATACATCATAAGATATTGACTTTAATAAGGTCCTATAAATCATTAAGGAAATAAGTCAATAGAAATGTCTTAACTCCAAATAATTCATGGATAAACCACAATGAAGCTGGATAGGTTGAAGTACATAAAAAGATATACTACCAAATTAGTCATTTTGTTGAACTGATATATTATAGGAAAGGACAATGGACCTGTGAACAGTGGAAATTATTCTGCTTGTCAGGCATAAATGGACACAATTTCAAAATGTGTATATCTAGTAAAACTAAAACTTGTATCCCCACACAGCAGCATTTTCAGTCAAGTATATTCCTAGAGACACCAGCCAAGGACAGACACAGACTGGGCACCAGTGTTCACAGAGAATTTGGGGCAACATATAAAACAAAATATGTGTGACTCAGTGATTCTATTCAAAAGCACATGTGTGAGCTCACTTTGCAGTGATTACAATTGGGTTCTAGAAAGATGCTGCCTTAGTTACCACTTCCTCCTTGGGGGAACTTAGAACACTCACTTCACCTCCTATGTCTTCCTTCCCTCCTCTATCAGCTAAACATGCTTCCACAGAGAGGACTTTGGTTCAAAATAGGTAAACCAGCCAGGTACTGTGGCGAGTGCCTGTAAGTGACAGCTTATGGAGTTGCGGTGGGGTCTGGGGATCACAGTTCGAGTCCCTCCTGGGGCAACAGCAAGACCTAGGCCTCCCCCGCAAAAAAAAAATGTGGAGGGAAGGAGCCATAGCCTGCCTAAAGGGCCAACACTGGCAGCTGACTGAGCTGTATTCTCAGCTCATCTGCAGACCCAGAACCTGAACTATATCCATTACTATATACATACATAGTCTTGTCAGGATGGTGGTTCACATGGGTTTTCCTATTTTTTTCATTTGTTTTGAGACTAGGTCTTGCTATTTTTGCCCGTGAAACTGAAACAGGGAGACCAGAAAAATGCTTTATGACTTTGACTTAAAACATATATAGGCCTGCTTCTCTCTTTATAAGCAGGCTCCAAGCAGTTCCTTAGCAATTGACTTTACCTTTAACTTTAACCTTGAACACCTCTGCCTGCTTCTCCCTACTCAGCAGGCAACAAATGGTTCATTAGCATTTACACTGTACCTGCCTACTATTGATATACAACCATCAGCTACTAGCTTCTCTCTGCTTTCTTTCCCTCTTTCAGAACTAAAAAGAAAACTTTAGAAACACAACTTAAACTCTTGTGGGTTCTTTCTACCATCCCCAGCCTTCTCAACCAATATACCAAACCAATGCAAGACTATCAGTGCAGATTAATTTATTTCTAACAAAGTGATTTCCTAATTATCCCAATAGCTACAAAAGAAGCATGGAAGGAAAACTCTGATTACTTTAACATTGTCCAAAACCTTTCTCAGCATTGTCCAAAGTCCTTTCCCCAGATTGCTCAAAAATCTTCAGTCTCTCAGTCCTGATCATCTCACCAAAATCAGCCAGTCAGAGTTCATCTCCAGATACCTGAAGACGTGTCCCTTTGGCATGCTTCAGCTCCTCCATGCCATCTTCTCCTTGTCATTGAAGAAACTTCATGGTACCGGACCCAGCAAAGTTCACATTCTTTTCAAGCCTGATTTTCCCACAGCCTCTTCAGACACAAGTTAAACTCAGCAAAACAAACTCCAACACGGAGTTCAAATCTGCAAATTTCTTAACTGCCTTTAGCACACATGTGGCTACCCCCAGGCCAGCCAAGGGCTATAGGCCCCCAGTGACCACATGGCCAAGCTCACATGGTTCACATCTCCATCTTACAAAATGGCCGAAACAAAATAACTCTCCTCCATCAATCTCTCTATCTGACCTCCATATTGAATCCGATCCTTCTCTTTGTTTTCAAACCCTTTATATACCCTGATTTCCCACCTTCCAGGAACTGCACCTGGACCATTTTACTTCTTACTCCCTCTGCATCTCTCTGAAGGGAAATTCCAACTAAGGTCATTTTCACATTTTAGCATATCTGTCCTTGAAATCTGCAATCTTAAACAGGAGACAATGGGGGGGGGTAGCACCCTCTATCAGAACCACAGGCTCATGTTGTCCATGGTATCACAGACTCAAGCAATCCCCAGCCTTCCCTTCCCAGGTAGCTAGGATTACAGGTGCGTGCCATCACACCCAGCAATTTTTCTGGACTAGGTCTCTCTGTGTTGCCCCAGGCAGAACTCAAACCGCAATCCCTGACCCCGCCGCAACTCCATAAGCTGTTGCTTACAAGCATGCACCACCATGCCCAACCTTGCCTCCACTCCTATAGCACAGAGTGATGTTGATATTTTGCCAACTGTCCAAGGTCTTCTGGAGGATTAGCTATGTGACTGCCTGCAGGGAGCACCCTCTCAAAGGACAAGGACTGAAAACTATATTCAAAGCTATATTTAAGTAGTATCTCTTGGAGGTTAGACTCTTCTTTTGATGCCAAAAAGGTATTGTGAAATTGACTAAACATAACTCGCATAACCTTCTTGCTGGAGAAGGTCCAAGAGATTGTGCAAAAACTGAAGAAGTCCGTGTGTACTTACTTAGCAAATACTAAATAGGAAGCTCAGACATTACATTTAGTCAAACTGTCTTTCATTATGATGTTAACATTTATAGTGTCAAGGCTCTAAAACCATTTTCATCACAGTCCAAAATATTGATCTATATTACATTGTTCTGAGAGTTTAACAAAATATTAACAAATATTTTAACACATTGTTCTTAACATTTTACACATGTTGATGCATTGAATTTTCATGATAACTCACTGAAGTAAGATATGTTAATATTTTTATGTCAGATGGCTTGCCTGGCTGACACTTCTAACCATGGGGAAGGAGGAATCTGAAGCCTGAAGAGACAACCACTCTGCTACACACATCTGCGCACAAAGGGTAGTGTTCCAGCTCCCCTGAAGACAATTAGACACCCTCTCTGTTTTTGAGACAGCCCAGGAACAGGAAGTTAACTTGGTTTCCTCTTACAGGGCCTTTGATGGGAAGTATGAAGTCAACTGTTGACTCATGTACCATGGCAGCTCTTAAAGATTTTCTTCACATCAAAGTAAAGCTCAGAAATATTGCACCCAGTTTGAGGTTGCAGAGAAAGGATCTCTGGTAATTCCAGTTTCACATCTGAATTCCTAGAATAGAAAGAGGACAGAGGCTTCTGCAGTGGACATTCCATTCAGCTTAGGTAACTGTATACTTCCCCACTCCTCTTAGCCACATATTCATGCTGACTTACCTTTTTATAATGTCTTTCACATTCTACAGAAAAAAAAAGACAAAAGATAAATGTGGGGAAGCCAGTATTTCATACCATTTAACATATGGACTTATTCTCTATAATCACTCCATTCCAATAAGTAGAGTGACCTCAGCCTCAGATGCCCATACACACTCAGATAGAATGATTGCCAACTCAGTCTCCAGGGTAGTCAACTGCAAGTGTGTTTAAGTGTGTTATCACACTTGCTCAGGCTTGTAGTTAGCTGGGAAATTTGCAACCACATTAGCCTGTAACCATCTTGGGGTAGAGGCGCCAGAAGCTTGATTGTGACACCTTTTGCAATTATTGATCTAATATCCTTCTGAGGAGCCTATATTAGAGATCATGTATCAGACAAGCCTCAGTACACAGTCTATGTGGAGTCCCATGACTTGGAGTCACTAAGGTGCCACCTACTGATGGAGGTGTCATACTACAGCCTCACCTTCACAGTGCAATTACCAGTCCTACAACAGCAAACAGGATCCAGGCATTTCTGCTATTTGGGTAAAATTTCCATGCAGTTGAAAGGCTGCATATGTTCTTGGCCCAAGACCACAAGCAAATCAGGAAAAGGTTTTCATTCATTTTGGTTGCCTTACCTTATATCACTATCCATCTTTCAAGAGGTGGTTAGAGACTGGCCCATGAACAACCCGTAAAGGCAAGAAGATTATCCTGTGTTCCCATGAAACATATACATCTACTCAGAGATAGTCTAACTTTCTGATTCACAGGCTGATGTCTGGAGACATGCATAGGCCACTGGAACACATAGTGTCAGGAACAGACACTGTTTTTCTTTCTTTTAAGTACTCAGTCACACTCACCTGCAGCAGATTCTGGGCTGATTCCTGACATTTTTTCTCTATTTCTTGGATGCGGCTTTCAAGTTCAAGGTTCTTTCTTTCCAAGCTGGCTTTACCATCTTGCAGTTTTCTCAGCACATGTTCTTTCTCTTTCTCCAGTCTCCATAGATAACATTTCTCCTCTTCATAGAGGAAGTTGTGGAGATTCCTAAAGTCACCCTGAATTTTTTGTCTCTGAATTTCTATGTTTTCCTATAATTAAGAAAGTACAGAGAAATTGGGAAAGCAAACCAAATGCATGTGTGTGATAAGTCAGTATAAACATGTGGCCAGAGATACAATGGAATCTGCTCAGTCCTAGAGAGGAAGAAAACTGAATCATGTCCAATACAAATGATTCTTGACAATCAAGAATGCCTATGGGAAGGCAGCAGAAACTAAAAGGAAAAGGTTACAGGATTCTTTTCAGATGAGAGATATAGTAAAATTGAGAATCAGTAGATGGGGTCAAGAGATGGCAGAAGAGAGAAATGAAAATAGTTTGTTTTGAAGCTGAACAATTCCACAGATTGAGGTTGGCAAATGTGAACATAATGCCACTAACTTTACACTTAGAATTGATTAAAGTGATAATTTCAAGTAATGTTTATCACATACACATGTATACACACAGACACATACACAAGATAGTGCTCAACTTGTGTGATATTTTCCAAAGGTCTTTGGAACTGAAAACGTATTCCTGGTGCAAAGTTATGTTCAAATAGACAAACTGAGGTGGGAAATATGATCCTCATTCCGAAGAAATCAAAAGAATATGGGACAGGAAATAAATATCAAAATCATGGAATTTGACCAAGATCAATAAGTTATTATTTATAAAGAAAAAAATGAGAACCTGTGGAGACAGAAGAAGGGATGTCTGAGGGAAATTCTTTATAAAATCTGATAATGAATATAACCAGCACTGAACTGAAGACATCCAGGTTGGTGGGAGAGTGTATTAATTTCAGATATTAACATGTACTTAGAAAGCAAGAGGCCTGGATAATTACAAGAAAAATTATAAATCACTTGTTACTCTTATGTATGAGACTGAGACAAAATTGAGAGATTTCATTTACATTCACAAGACACAGAATTGCCATTTCCACAGGTGTTTTCTAAATTCACACAGTGCTCAGTGGCTGTGGTGTGTGGTAGGGGGTCACTGATTAGGAGAAGAGGCACTTTGTGTAGCTGAAAGGGCAGCTTGGACTCTCTGGTGTGGCTTCCTTCTATGGTTTTCAGTGCTACACGTTCTCCTCAGTACCCAAGATCCCACAATGAGGAGACCTGACAGTTGTCATGTCTACAGTGACGAAAACCTACACCTATGTAGGTGTACACCTATGTTCCTCATAAGATCTTCACTGACCTAAGATCCCAAAACGAGAGAAGGAAGAATTCAAGTTTCATGCACAAATCTAAGGGTAAATATGGAAAGAAACCATGAAAGAGTCCAAATGTCTCTCCCATCTATGGGTTTTGATCACAAAGTGAGGCAATATATTCACATCTACATGAAGGACTGTGTCTTTGATCCCAGAGAAGCCTCAGACAATGTCTCAGAGGTGCTCAGTTCACAGCATAGGAGTATTAGTTCCTGAGGCAGTTCTGTGCTCAGCGTCAGCTACCTGAGTGTGAGTGACGGGAATGTCTCCAGGACTCAGACTGTTTCAGTATTTGCTAAGGTTGGAATTCTACCCGGAAAGTAGAGTGATGGCTCATACTGTGGGAAATGTGCCAGGGGAGTGGTGACCTTCAGGTCAGGAGGAAATTTCAGTTTTTGAAAACTTGAAGCCCATTGAAGCTAAGCAGCACACAGAGTCTGTTTCTCCTGATGGAGCCAATTACTACTGAGTAGAAAAGGAGTTGGAGACAAATGCTCATCATGTTGACGGTTAATGGCACAAATTAAAAAAAAAAATTCGGTTTCAACTGTGGTTTTTTTTTGGGGGGGAGGGGTTAATGAGACTAAACCATCAATCAGTACTTCGTCCAATTGTACCCTAAGCCTAAATTCTAGAGTGAAAAATAGTTTGAGATCAATGAACTCAAATTCTTACCTGCCATTCAGTTATTTGCTTTCTCTCAAAAAGTTCTGCACTCTTACAGTGGGCCTGTAGTTTCTTTAGGTTTTTCATAGTTGCCTGGAGCTTGTCCTGCAGGAAAAGAGGGTGGTAATGGTTAGTAAATTTCACAGCTATTCATTGTACTAGTCAATTTAATAAATATTCATTGGCACTTCTGGGGAATTCCAGCCTCCAAGAACTAGAATAATTTTGAATATAGCTTTCAATTTTGTCCTTTGAGAGGGTGCTCCCTGAGGGCAGTCAGATAATGAACCCTCTAGGTTACCTGAGCAATTGTCACTATTTTAGTATCTTTAGTGCTGTGGAAGTGGAGGCTGAGGAAGGGAAGAGTAATCTGGCCAAGGTACCATCACCAGCAGGAGACTGAGCTGTATTCTCAGCAACTCTGTGGACCCAGAGCCTGAGCTACATCCACCACCACACTTCTTCCAGATAAATGCTGCATAGAGCACAAGAATATAGTCATCTAAAAGCACATTAAACAAAATTATGTGCTGAACTGATTTAGACAATGATGTTTGACAAACATGGAACTTTTTACATATCATGGTAAGTCAGGAAAGAGAATCCAGGATCATGGTTGAGGTTATGGAGCCAGCTCATGGAGGGAGAACACTGACATCAACTGAAGAAAAGGATCATGAAATGAACCTAAAGTGATTTAGTATCCTCATATAGTTCTAGGATTACTTTTAAAACAGCTTCTCAGAGTTTCAGGGGAAGCAATCTGAATCTTAGTATACTGCTAGTTTTGGTCAGTAGTAAAGACACTGACTCTTGTTCTCTGTGCTCGTGGAAATATACCCATAACATTCCCAGTACTCTCAAGAAAGGATTCAGGAAACTAGTTAGCAAAGGAATAATTTGTTCCTGTTATAGGCCATGCATTATTGTGAATATCACACATAAAATGTCCTTAGCATGTATGATAACCTCCTGGGCATGTGTAATGGGTCAGTGGGCATCTGCTTTCTCCATTCACAGATGGGAAAACCAAGTCATGAAGACAGTAACTGAGCTGCTGACAGTTACCTATCTAGTAAGAGGCTGAATGTAAAATATACTGTGCTCAGTAAAATGTCAACCTCAGCAGCCAGACTCCTGAAGCTGACAGTGTACTGTCACCTTCTGTTGCTCATTTTATATGATGTGGGAGAAGTAAGGAGATCTGCTTCAGCAGGTATTGATGAATTGCTCAAGAGGGAATAGGCAGAGGTAAGTGTGCTGCAGTGTGGTCAGAACTGATACATGCTGACAAAGGATCCAGAATTTCACAGAAGACGCATGCACTCCAAGGATGAGGGAATGCAGAACCCCACACAGGGGACTTTTTCTTCTAACTCCAACAGGGCAGAAAGAGAGGGAGAGAGAGAATGAATCCTGCCTTTCCATTCCACCACAACAAAGGGCAACCTCACTTACAATGTTCTGACTTTGAAATAGGAGATGCTTGAATCCTCTCATAATACATCATTCCTCACACCAATTATTTTTAAATCCTTTAATTCCTGTTCTCAATTTTTGCTTGAACCTGTTACCACCCCCTCTTCTAAGAATTATACTTGATGTTGATTTTGTCATAAAGAATATTCTTTGAGGTTATGTCTTAGATAATCAGGAGGCTTAGTATTCCCTCTCCACTTGAGGGGCAGTGAGGGGTGGATGGAATTTGCCCACCTTCAGAGTCCTGATTCCACTAAGGATAGTTGTCTACCAGGGCACAGGCCAATGGTGGAGGATCTAGGGGGAATGCACTTATTCTGGTTCACTCCAAATGCAGTCAATCCTCACCAGGAAGAACAATATCACTAACCCAGCAGCAGCTACACATGAAGCAGGAGGTGAGAAGAAAGAACAAAGGTCCCAGACATAGCCATCTTTCAGGCAGGACCAAAATGAGCATGTTGGATTCATGGGACACAGGACTGTGATATCAACAATAGTGATGACTTGTCTCAAAATCCTGACATAGATAATGATGCAAAATAAAATTAATTATAATAAGAAAAAAAGAAAACATTCAACCAAAAAAGAAAGGAAGAAAGGAAGTAAAGAAGAAAGGAATGAATAAAGGAAGGTAGGAAGGAAGGAAGGAAGGAAGGAAGGAAGGAAGGAAGGAAGGAAGGAAGGGGAGAAAGAAAGAAATATACTTACAACTTTTCTGTAGATGGGAACCAAATTCCTGGTTCATAAATGCCTTCAGTGTGAGTGAAGTATCCTCCCATTTCACAGGGAGAGGAAGGCCACAGAGACAGGGCGGCAACTCCATGGCAGAACAACAAAACACGGGAGAGGAGATGAGGCAGACTGATTGTCCACCAATATCTGCCCTCATCAGGGAGCTTTTCTATTGACAACAGCTGGGGAAAAGTTTCTGAATGCCAGGGGCCAGAACTATAAAGCAAAGAAGAACCAAAATTGGACAGAAACAAGAATGGAGGAGACAATCAACAAGAATGAGGTCACACTTAGAGGATTCAAACATGCTTGAACTGGTTACCTGCAACAAAGTTATGCTGGAAAACTAAGCAGCACAAGCTACTGCATCCCAGGAAAAGATGTCCTCACCCAGGAAAAGGACATTGTTCCAGGAAAGAAAAAGAGAGTTCAATAGGCTAAAGATCAACCCAACAACTGGCAGCAGGAGATGAGACAGAGTAACCAGAGGGTGGTGGCAAGGGGAAAGAGAGGGGGGAGAAACACCAAAAGGAAAAAAAAATGTAAATAAATAAAAAGTATTTTAAAATGCTCTTTGAGAAGAAATACAAATGGCCAACAGGCACATGAGAAATTGCTCAATGTCACTAGCAATACGGGAAATGCAAATCAAAACCACAATGAGATACCACCTTACACCAGTAAGAATGGCCCACATCCATAAAATGGGCAATAACAAGTGCTGGCGAGGATGTGGAGAGAAAGGAACACTCTTACACTGCTGGTGGAATGTAAACTGGTCCAACCACTATGGAAAGCTGTATGGAGGGCCCTCGATTAATGAAAATGGAACTAACATATGACCCAGCAACTGCTCTCTTGGGAATCTACCCAAAGGAGACCACAATGCTTGTGCAAAGGGACACCTGCACTCAGATGTTTATTACAGCACTATTTATAATTGCAAGGCTATGGAAGCAGCCAATGTCCCAAAACAGATGGATGGATGGATGGATGGATGGATGGATGGATGGATGGATGGATGGATGGATGGATGGATAGATGGAAAAAATGTGGTATATATACACAATGGAATATTACTCATCAATTAAAAATGACAAATTGGATGAATTTATGAAAACATGGATGGACTTAGAAGAAATCATATTAGCAGAAACAAGTCAAAAAGATAGAAACCAAATTCACTATTATTTGAAACATGGGAAAGATAAACATAAAGCCATGAAGAAAAGTTAAAACAAGTCAACAACCAAATTAAAGTACACAACTTGGAGGGGGGGGACAGAGTGGGAACGGTCAGAGGGGGTGGACCCCAGAGATCACAAATATGTGAAATTTATATGTAAATAAATTATTTACTATTAAAAAAATGCTCTTTGAAATGCCACCCAAATCTTTTACTCCACATATAAAGTCCCAGAGTCCAGACCAACTGTAGACCAGGTGTTAGACTCAGAGATAACAAGGTATCTTCTTACTTACTCTCCCATCACACATCCCTGACCAAGTCAGAAAGACTCATGAAAGTTTGCATGGCCAGTGGTTCCTCTGAACTAGATTCCTGTCTATCCTGTTTGAGATTTGCATTTCTACAGTTTTATTTTTTATGAGTCCCCTGGACTCACTTCTGGAAAGCCTTACTACACACCTTTCCTACCCCCTGTTGCTCCCCCTCCCACCCACAACAAGATTCACATGGTCATGTTTTCTTTTCTTAACCCTCTAGACTATATAGTATCTAATGTGTGGTGAGTCTTGAACTTGAAATTTCTAATTCTTTCATGAACTCTTATACATTGTGCTGTCCCCAGTGATACACTGGAGGCCAGGCCATGAATGAGGCAGGTGTGGGGATGAGCATAATGTACTTTGTCCAATAGAAGTTCTTTCTAAGAAATATTTCCAGGTAAGGGTTCTGACCAACCTTGGACGACAGGGAGGACAATTAGAATCTGACTCATTGGGGCATTTAATAACCTAGTTTTTTATTAAACGACATGTGAAAAAAGGTTTTTAGGTAGCAGTGTTGGTTTTCAGGGTAAGTAATTTCAATAAAAAGGTGTTACATGAGAGGCAGTACTTAGGTACTGACCACTCACTCACCTTGTAGCCCGGGCATACATCCTCCACAAGAGCCATGTTATGTCCATTGTGCAGTGGGGACCATTCGCAACGCCAGCAGATAAGCTGCCCATCATCCTCACAGAACAGCTGGAGCTGCTCTCCATGCTCATCACACAGCTTCTCATGGTCCATCTCCTTGATGGTCTCAATGAGGTTTTCCAGTTGCTTGTTAGGTCGGAGACTCTCTCTTTGAAATGGTTTCCGACACATGGGACAGTGGTGTCTCCTTGGGAATGGTGTCACTTGTTGGTTCTCAAGGATACTCTCTATGCACCAGCGGCAGAAGCTGTGACCACAGTGAATACTCATGGGCTCTGTCATCAACTGCAGGCAGATGGAGCACGTGGCTTCTTCCCGCAACTTCCTGACAGCTGAACTTGGGGCCATGGCTTTTCCTCAAACGATTCACTAAATATCTGCAGGCAGAGAGGAATCAACCAGGATTGTCCAATTTTTGTTCTAGCCGTAGGAAGAAGCAGGAAGAATTGTCCAGATGGAATTAAACCTCACCTGTAGATCCGGTCCTGCGCAGTTGCTGATGTTCTCTCTCTGAAGAGATAAATGGTTTTCAATTTGAAAGATGCCTAACATATCCCTGTTGTAGCTTATGATGATCCCTATCACATTTACCTTTCCAATTTAGACACACTGAAGTTCAACAACACTGAAAATGCAAAATTACAGCCCATCTACCAGAATCCAAAGCTGTGTATCTGCCAAAGGTCCCTGGCCCCAATATAACCAGTTAAAGATGATTCCATCACGGAATAAATCTTGCACCAAGTGCCAGTAGAGATAGAAAGCAAACAGGTTTGTAAACAGAAATTGTAATGAGAGAAGAGAACTTGGAAGATAGTGATGCTCTCTCCATGTCTAATGAACATGGAGGGAATTTGCCCCAAGTTACTTCTTTGTCCTGGTAGAATACTGAAAAGAATGGTTGGTGTAGGAGTCCACTGAGGCAAACACACTTACTCTCCTCACACCCTCATGTCTGGTTCACTCACCACTAAAACCCTAGAGAAAAAGTGACTCCTGATTAGTACAATTTCCATGGAGATCCAAGTGCGCACAGATGTGGAAAGAGTGGGTCAGAGAAGGGGTTGGTTCTGGGAGTAGAGTTCCTCGGCACAAGGGAGGTGACTGTCTTCTCTCCAAGGGAGGGCAGGTTTCCCAACAGAAGGTCAGGATGCCTGAGACAGGGAATTTGCAGAAGCAGGAGGTGGGGAAGCAGGAAGCTGAAGGAGGGTCTGTCCTTGTGCTGAACCCTGAGTGTTCACCTGAGAGTGAGGAATTGAGATCTGGAGAGAGGGGAAAAGAGCCAGAGCAGAGGGTCTGCCTTCCCCTCAGGTACAGCTGTTCTGGATATGAATCCTGCTGCCCCCTCCCCAGCTGGGAGTGTGTGAGGAAGGATGGGGAGGGGAAGAGTTAGGGTGACCTTTCCTTTGAACTCACAGTTCCTGGAAATAAAAACAGATTAAACATAAGTGGATGGATAAATATTTTTCTCTATTGTCAAGTTGAGTCCTCAGATACACAGAGACTATCTGCAGGCTATTTCTGCTAGGTTCTTCTTAGAATCTAGGGCAGGTTTTTTCTGCTAGAGGTTACATAAAGCTATCTTGTACCTGAACTTGTGCTCCTGTTGCTCATAGCAACCAAGTGCCTCTAACCCCACGTGCCTGTGTTTCACTCACTTGCACCCTGGGTTTGAGCTGTGGCTGGGAAAGAGAAAGAGGAGGAAGAGAGAGAAAGCAAAGAACTATTTTCAGAGTTGGATGAACTTCGCTTATTGTGGAGTTGACACACACACACACACACACACACACACACACACACACACACACCACATAATAGGCCACCCCACAGCAAACCTTATCCTGGCTTTTGTCACTCTCTCCTCACATAGAGTCAGTCACAAAACAGCTCCTCTACACTGCTGCTCATCTTCCAGAATCCAGATGGGAAGTTCACTCTAACTGGCATCAACTCAGAAATGAAACTGCTGTGGAGGCGGGGTCCAGATCGATGAGCGAGAAAACTGGTCAAAGTACCACTGGTTGTGCCTCAGCTTCCTGGTAGGGAGGGGCCTTGGTAGGAAAGGTATCTTTTCAGGGTATCAAAAGAAGAAGCAGTAAAATTCAGGATACTCTCTATGAACCCAGCTCAGAATAACTAAATGGAGATGTTTCACAGCCTCTGAGCTCTTACTACTTTAGTCATATATCCCCAAGGGACACAAAAAAAGCCTTTTGATCCTGTGTTACCTTTTTTGCAATATCAGGTCTGTTTTATCGCTATGAAGGGTAGAAAACAGGGCAATTAACAGGACCATCACTCTCACAAATGCTGCCACACCACCCCTGTTCTAAGCTACTGGGCTGTGTATGTGTGTCTCTCTTCCAGCCTCTCTGCAGGACTGTCATCCTTACTACTAAGTGCTCAGCCACCAGGATGTACACAGAGCATCTAAGCCCACATTGGTGGTCACAGGAGAGCTGGGCCATCCTTGCTGTGCCTGTAGACTAGAGATTGTGGGAATGGGGAATGAGTGGGTACTGACTTAACTCCAGTCTTTCAGGTTCAATTCAGAGCAAAAATCTGTCCCCACCCAATTTTGAGTTATTATTGAAGGGAAACAGAAACAGAACACACCTCAAAGTTCTTATCATATTTATCATATTTATAGTTTCATGTACATGAGGCATTTATGATAAGTGTACAATGCATATTTGTTTAATGACTTATGCTGAGTCCATGTGTCTCATAGAGAGACGGATGACTCAGGCAGGAGATTCTGAGTGCTTCTTTCCACCCAGGAGGGGTCTCTCCAGTCATGTACCCTCCTAAGTGATCTAGGAACCTCTGCTGTTTCCCACAGTTTGGGGGAGCCCCCACAAAGGGAGCATGCACACCTCTTTCAGAAGCATCCGGTTCACAGAGAGGAGAGAGAAATGCCACTGGGCCCCTGATCCCATGATGACTCCTGGGAGACCCCACCACTGTCACTATCATTGATGTGACTCTGGACCTGGACACAGTTCATCCCGAATGTTTCCTATCAAGGTTTATGAAAAGGAGGCAGGGGTGCCACAAGGGACAAAATACCAGCACAAAATAACCAGACAGGAGCACAAGCTCAGGACCGGGTTTATGCTGTGACCTCCTCCCCCCCTTAGATATGCTGTGTGAAGGAAGGGTTTCTACAGAGAGCTTATGGCTTGGGAGGGAGGTGGATATGCAGAGTAGCCTTGAGACACGGCCCCAAAGTGGGGCAAGACCAGTGTTTCAGTTGATGTGTATGATGAGACCTGTGGGAGTCACCCCTGGTAATGTATCACCTCCAGAAGGTAGTGAGTCTAGGTTGTAAAATTTAAAAGAGCTGAGAGGGAAAGTGATCACTTCAATCCCCCAAAAGGCTTATAGTCTGAGTGTTACTTTCATGGAGAATTGTCACCCTCACAATTCCCTAAGTTGTGAGGGATAGAGATAGGTTTCAGCTATCTCTTCTCAACCACAGTTGCTGAAACCTCCTGCTTAATGATACTCACTTCTCCAGTGCAAACTTGGTTTCCCAATGGGGTCAACTGGATGACACCAAACTATAAGCAAAAAATTAAAAATAGATGAAATGTAGACCAAAAGAACCTGTAGATTTTTGAGCTTCATAGGTCTTCAAAATTGTAAAAGTCTACCCAGAGAATAACAGAAAATTTCTGAAATTATATATCTGAAAATAGGCATAATTGTAATTAATATGTAGCATCTGCAAACCAGTGACAAATACAAATAAGCTAAGTAAATTGGCAATGCATGTGCATAAACATTATTCTAAAAAAATACAAAAGCAGTCAACAAAAGCATGTCCAGTATTACTAGGCATTGGAAATGCAAAAACCAAAACAAAAGTCTCCCAAATGAGATAGCACTTAACTCCATTAGGATGGTTATACATAAAAATACTCACCATGAGGAATAGAGAAACTAATACTTGATGCATAGTTCATGAGGATGTAACATGGTAAAACTCCTCTGACAAATTTCCTTAAAAATTTAAACATGGTCCCCCCAAAACACACAGTTACCACATGATGCAGGCATTCTATTCCTAGAGATGTACCCCAAAAGTTACACATAATTACACAAACACTTGTGCAGACCTACTCACACTGTATTGGTTGACAATGAGTGAAATCCGTGCACTGGAATACTTTTCCTGCATAACAAACAATAAAACGGTGACCCTGGTTCACCATTGATAAACTTTGATAACATGATAGTAATTGAAGGAGGACAGATACAAATGTCACATAATGAATGATCCTTTGTGTTAAATGCCTAAAACAGGCAATTCTGATGGAGAGAGAGGGTTGACTTATCTCTGCCACAGTTTACAGTAGAGGGAGGGGATTTAACGTTTGAAGACTGACACTTGTTTGTGAAGCAGTGACAATGTTCTGAAAATGAGAGATTGTACAACTCTGTGAACACACTAAACCACTATATCTTGTTGAAATAGTGGAGTTTATAGTGGACAGAACATATTAGCAGTATCAGTCAGTCAAGCAAAATTTACCAGAGCTCACACACCTCTTAGAAGAAAAGAACCCTTATGCCATTATTATAATCACATCCTTGATGTTCAAAGTTACATTGACAGCTAATGGATCTTTTGAAAACCAAAATGAAACAGAAATGATGGCACTGATATGAAAGCACAGTGAAGGGAAGCAGGGTGGGAGTGGGGGCTGAGGCCCCCTCTAAAGGCCTGGCCCTTTGGGGAGCCCCCAGTAGGGGATAGGGTATATACTGCACCACCAGGTTCTCAAGATCTCAGGGTCTAGGGACCTCGGGGCTGGAGACCCAGATCTCTCCACCCTTTCAGTGTCTGGGGATGGGGGCGGGGCACCTAAGGGAGCTGGGAGAAGGAAATAGTAGGCCCCTCCTTCTGGACCCCGCCCAGTGTGCCTTGTCAGGCCGGAGGCGGGAGCTGTGGTCTTTTCTAACCCAGTAGGCCCTTGGAGAAGAGGTCCAGCACAGCCCCACCGCTGGTGGGGGTGGGGAGCAAGGGTGGGTCCTATACCACCAGGACCTCAGGGTCTCAGAGACTCCGGGTCCAGGGATCTCAGGCTGCGGAAGCCAACCTCTACCTCCAAGTCGGCTGGGGGTGGGGGCTGGGCACCTCTGTCAGGGCATGGGCTGTGGAGGGGAGGGGTCCCTTCAGGTTTACTCCAGTCTCAGTATACCTGCATTAGGGATGAAGAATTCAGTCTCTCCAGCAGCAGCTATAATGCAGAGGAGAGGAAGTAATAATGGCCCTGGATGCACTCACAACCTGGATGGGACAAGCGCAGTGTTGGGAACCAAGGAGACACAAAGGTGACATTAGTGACTGAGGTGACCTGTCACAGATTCCTGCCCAGATTATCTCTGGCACTGAGGAATCAAACCCCTGTCCCACAGCAATGTGCAGTGTTTAAGAAGCTCCCTCCTTTGCCAATCAATGGAAGAAGAAAGTCACCACGAATGACTGTGACCCCACGGCAGAACTGTTGACAAGAGAGAGGAGAGGAGCTCGACCAACCACCTGGGGAAGTCTGTCCCAACAGCAAATACCTCACTGCTTTCGACTGGGAGTTATACTCCCAAACCCAGAAGACACAGAACCAGCAACAGGTGACAGATACCAGAAACAAGCCCAAAGAAGTGCACCACATCTGCCCTGCAAGTTCCTGACATGCTCAGCTTGACTATCTGCCTCAGCTACTCCTGAAGATCTGAGTGGCCTCATCTGTTGCTGTCCAGGAGTGCAAGTCTGCACCAAAGGGGAAAAAGGACATAGTTTGAAAACAAAAAAGAAAAGTTCTGTGGGCCACACACAAGCCAACAGCTTGCAGCGAGAGGAGTTGGAATGACCAGAGGGGGGAAAACAAGGGAAGAGGGGGTGTGGTTCGGGAATTAGGGGTACAATACAACCATGCAAACATGACTAATATTGTGTGATAATTATGAAACAAAAATACTTTAGAAAAAGAGTTTAAAAAAAGCACAGTGAAAGGGACTCATGACTGATTAGATATTTCAAAAGAACAATTAGGGTGGAGAAGGCAATAGAAACTATTTAAAAACTATAAAAAATAACAGACAAAAGAAAAACAAAAAATGAACAGGTCATAAGTGAGCTGAGCTTTTGGCAGATGGAAAGAGAATGGGAGGATTGGTTTGGAGTGGGAAGATTATTAAATTTTTTTATTGATTGCACACAAACATATATATGTTATATATACATATATATATTACATTATTGCCTACCCTGAGGTTTTCCCAT
The DNA here is from genome assembly GCA_004024945.1 of Uropsilus gracilis. Taxonomy (NCBI): domain Eukaryota; kingdom Metazoa; phylum Chordata; class Mammalia; order Eulipotyphla; family Talpidae; genus Uropsilus; species Uropsilus gracilis. Next base: position 90,158 of record PVHY01001978.1, read on the forward strand.
CACCTTTTCACCAATGATCAATCTATCTTTTGTGCCCTCCCCCTCCTCTGTTTCCTTCCTCCTCCCCTCTCTCGCTCTAAGTTTCAGTTCTATATTTTTGGCAATTTTATATTTTCCTTGTCGTTTGTTTGTTTTTTTCCTAAATCCCTCATATAAGTAAAGCAGGAAGATTTAAATAACTTTTCAAAATAAGCGGTAGACCTTGTCCCATACAACAACGCGCCCCTTACAGAAGTCTGACTGCAGGAGGTGGTTGGGGGACCTTCTTCAGTTTACCTTGCCACTCTTGATTTCTTGAGAGAATTAAGCCAAATGGAGTCAAATATCACTTCTTTGTAGTTCAAGGATGGCATTATGTCACTGTGTATTTTTCCTGAGCAATCTTTAGGAGTAAAGGCCAGCACTGGAGCCCTCAGCTACAGGCTGGAAGAGAGGGGTTCTCAGGCTCAGCATCCACCTGGTCCCCAGGATCCTGACTTCCTGTCCTTCTCCACTGTCCCCCATTCTGAACCTGTCCACTTCCCAGGCCACAAGGGGTCCCTTCACTGGCTGCTTCTCTTTTCTCTTCTGCTGAGTCTGACCCTGAGTCTCCAGGTTCCTTGAAAGGTTGACCTTTTTGGATCACCTGAAGTTTCCACCTGGATAAGGTCTTTTCTCAGCATCATTCCTTCAGAGGAAGGAGATATGAGCATCCAAGTGAGCCAGCAGGGCCTCTTCTAGGTGAGGAGGTTGAGTGAGGGGTCAGCTGAAAGGACATGGGCCTGCAACAAGGAGCTGGCCACTCAGAGGCACCAGGGATCAAGGTTTTCCCTTGGAGGGCATCCTTGGCTTCTGTAGGTGTAGGGGCCATGCTCATGTGTGGTGGGAGTTCATTCAACCCTAGGGCTGAGGCTTCTGGGAGATGCGCTCTGGTACTCTGGCTTTACATGGAGGCTGGAAGACACACTGGAGAAGGGCACTCACTGAAAAGTCTCTGAGACCCACTTAAAATTGCTTCATCTTGGCAGCCCCTACCTCTGTGACTTGGCTTCTCTCTATGGACATCTCATCAATAACCAACTATGGGATGTGAGAATCACACGGATGGCTTGTTCTTCAGATGAATTAAAGCTATCAGAGAGAAACCTGTGACATTGAGATTTTATTAGTTTCCAGAGCTATGCTGCTGACAATGCCAGGCAGAGGCTCTAAACACAAATTCTCTGTCTCCTCAGCGATAACAGTCCTTGCCAGGTCATGGGTCACAGAGAAGCTGCACTTCATCCTCTGAACAAAGAGACATGCAATGGGGCAAGGGCAAGTCAGCCCCTGCAGCTGTGACCCCGCTCATAGTCAGGCATCTCCCACCAGAGGAGACTTAGGTGAGAGGCTCAGAGGAGGTAGCACCTTGGAAGCCTACAGGACCCATGACAGAAGTGCAGGGGGTATGTGGAGAGGGATGTGTGTGCTCAGTCATCCCTTTGACTCTTCTATGATGGAAAGGAAGTGAAATGCCCTAATGGGAAAGGAGAAGTCCAGTGTCCCAATAGTGTCACCTGGGATGTCAAGTGTCACCTGAGATGTCAGCTGTCTGCCTGGGTGATGCTCCTCACATCCTGTTTTAATTGATCTGAACAAGTTGAATGATATTAAATGCTTTCCAGGTGACAGAATATTGCCAATAATGTGGTCTGAGTCTTTCCCAGTAGTGACAGCCTTGTCTTTTCCAAAATTTACGTCAGTTTTCTGGATAAAGATGGTCCAAGTAAGGGAGCAATTCAGGGGAATCCCACAAAGATTGATACTCCCCCAAGATTCCTCCTCAGGAGATCATATATGGAAAGGTGATTTGCTAATTTTAATAATTTTTGACCAGAGAAGCCCATGTCTTGTTTCATATTCCTCAGTTTTTAGGCCTGAGCTCTTCTCACAGCTGCCTGGGATTTGAGCCCCAATGTCATACTTCAAAAAACTGAGACCCGGAAGGTGTTGTCACTTTTTTACTTAGAAGAGATGACTGAGGGTCTGGACGCATGATCTTGTCCCTCTGCACAATTTCCAGACAAAGTCTTAAGTCCCATCTAGATATTTTTCCCATATTGACTTCAAAGCAGTGTCTTCCCAAGATGAAGCCCTTACAGCCCAGGACACAGGATAAGGCTTAAAATCTCCTTTAATCGAAGCACTTCTTCAATGTGTCTCCTCAGGTCATGTGTTTCTGATCCTCACACAGAACTGGTTGAGGATGAGCTGACTGAAAAAAGAAAATGACACATTTTATGTGCTGAGAATACAGTCTACTCAAGCACTTCCTGAATTCAAGTGCAGCCTAGTTTCCTTTAGCTATGTGAGTCACTTTCTTAGACTCTGCAACTAATATAGTAAATCAGCCACACAGAATGGTGGGGAGGATTGAATGAGCTAAAATAGCCAGAGCTTGTAGAAACTCCTGATATGAGGTAAAAAATTAGGAGCAATATCTTGTCCATCACCATCACCATCAGAGTCACAATGAAAGAACCATTACGGTTACTGTCCTCTCCAAAACCTTCCCTCCTGATGCAGGGCCACTGAATAACATGGAATATTAGAACAGATACTTCTCTCCATCCCTGCCTAGTGGTGCCCATATCACCAAACTGCAATGTGAAAAGGAACACTACACTATCATAATTATGAAGCATGCTTATTTATGAAGCAAGTTTATTTATAAAGGAAGGGGGTATTTGTAGGGTACAAAGCATAATTTAAGAGGAATTTTACAGGAAGGGAGATGGAGAGGGTGCAATAAAAATGGGTGACATATTGTTTTTTGTGAGGTAATTGAGGGCACGGTAATTACTCACAAATTGGCTATTTTTAAAGGATTTTTATTATATAAATAATTTACACACACACACACATATATCTCATTGCAATCCCCAGGGGAATATTTTTTAAGTTAAGCATTGGAGGAGTGGAGAAACTATCATTCTTTAGAGGTAGTCACGCATGTTCTGTCACCAGTGATTTGGAGGCAAATAAGATAGTGAAATGAAGTTTACCTCAATTAACAGCATGAGCCCAGTCTGGTCTGTAATAGTGATCTGGACTGGGTTCATGCTGTGAAATGAGAAATACTTTATTTCACTTCATTTCACTGTCATTTCACTACCTTATCTGACTTCAGAACACTGAAGACAGGACTGGCATGATAGATGTCCGAAGAGCAAAGAGCAGCTTCTCCATTCTCCAATGTTTACCTTTAAAAACATTCCTTAGGAGTTACCAACAAATTTATGGTTAAATCTCCTGCCTGCCATTATCTCATGAAAAGTAATATTTTACCCAATTTTATTGTACCCTAGCCATTAGTTTTTTCTAGTTAAGTTGTTGTAAAACTTTCTCTTGGCCACCTTTTTTCCCTTGCCTAGTCTCTATAAAAGACCTAGTAATTTACCTTAAAGTTGCTCACAGCCATGCTTCTGATAGCCTGCAGTCTTGACTTTGTCAATCTCTTTCATCCTTTCTCACAACTCTGCGCCCAGCCCTTTACTCCTAATCATTTCAGATTTGTTTTGATTTTACAAACAAATGAATAATTAAAGAAATTTAGGCTGAATTTTCTAATTGTGGACATATATCCATGTCTGTTGACTTAACTAGTATAAAGAAAGGACAGATGAGATGGCTTAGCTACTGGCAGCTAAGGATTGGCTGGAAGTAATGAACTAGGTCATCTTTTATTAAACAAAGAGAGGGGGAGCCTGCGGTTCCACAGGCAAAAATAGCGAGATCTAGTCTCAAAAAAAAAAAAAAAAAGAGAGAGGGGTATTTATAAAGAACAGGGCATAATTTATGATGAATTTTAAAGGTAGGTAAAATGGTGAAGGTGTAATAAAACTGGCTGACAGGTTAACTTTATTGTGTTTTGTGAGGTAATTGGGGGCAGAGGATTACTTATAAAATGATTGTTATTTTTTAAAGGAATGTTTCTCTAGGTAAACATTGAAGGGATGACAACACTTATTACTTTTTAGAGGTATTTGTTTGTTTTGTTTTTACTTTTTGGGGAAAGATAAGGTAGTAAAATGAGGTGTTTCTGATTTTACAGCATGAGCCAGTTCTGGTCTGTGATAGCGACCGACACATATCTACTTATTTAGCAAAATAATAAGTAGGAAAATTAAGAGATAGGGAAACTCTGGTTTTGATTTGCTAATACTCACTTTCATTACAATTCTAATATTTAAGGTGGTTAAGACCACAAAATGTTCTTTACAGTGTCAGCCAGATCATTCATTAATGTCAGCCACATATAATGTGCCAGAGTCCATCCAACCAGAAACCAGTGGTGAGGTTGACAAATACCACTAAAATGATTATGACTTATAAGTAACTTTCTCCTGCTGCTTGAATCTGATAAATGGTTACTATATAACTTTTTCTACATGGTATTGGGCTTGGGGCATTTGTTACTTAGGCACTATTCTTGTTTGCCTCTGAGAGATAATAAGGTGTCTTCCTCCTTCCTTTCCTACCCCTCCCCTGCCTTTTCCATCACACACCCCTGACCAGGTTAGAAACTCAAGCAAGTTTATCATGTGGTTCCATATATATCCACCCAGAGAGAGTCTGTGATGCATGTCTGATGCCTAGAGCCATGCATAGGCCACTGGCTGATGTTGACATAGATCTCAAAGTAATATTGCTTTAAATAATTGAGTGAGGCAGAAAGTAAGTGCCAAATTTCTCTGGATCCCCACCATTCTCCTGTCAATATTTCAGGAACAGACACTTTCTTACAAGGGCTAATCCTTCCTAATCTGCATCAGATTCTGGGCTGAGCCCTGACATTTCTTATTTAATTCCAGGATGAGATTCAAGGCTCTGCTTTTCCAGGCTGATTTTACAATCCTACAGTCTCCTCAGCACCTACTATTTCTTTTTCTCCAGTTTCCATAGATAATGTTTCTCCTCTTCATGGAGGAAGTTGTGGAGATTCTTAAAGATGCTTGGATTTTTTTCTCTGCAAAGCTCTATATTCTCCTGGAATCAAGAAAGCACAGAGAAATGGGGCAAATACATCAAATGCACAAGCATGGTGGGTCAGTATAAACATGTGAACAGAGAAAAAGTCGAATCTGCTCCGCCCTAGAAAGGAAGGAAACTGTGCTATAGCCCATCATGAATATAGCTTGAGTATCCATGTTAGGGAAGTAAGCAGAAACCAAGGCATAAAGATTCTTGGATTCTTCCCTTATGAGGGACCTAGTCAAATTGAGAATAAGAGAGTAGATAGGTGGTCAGTAGCTAAACAGAGTCTGTTTTGAAGTTGCATAGTTGGCCAGATGGAGAGTGGCAAATGTGACTAATAAGGTGAATGCAATTAATGCCACTGATTGCATACTTAGAATTGATAAAACAGAAAGTTCATGTAATGTTTACTACACATACACACACACACACACACCACAAGAATTTTGCTCAGCTTCTGTAACATTTTCCCATGGGTCACTGGAGCTGGAAAGTGTCCCTGCTGCAGAACCCTGAGGGAGACACTCAGGTGTGGGAAAGGTGGTCCTCATTTTGTAGCCACATGATTAATTTCCTCCTTGCCAAGATGCAAAAGAAGAGGCAGGAATACTCAACAACAGAAACATGGACTTTGACCAAGATCAAATAAATGGTCATTTATAAATAAAAAAAAATAAAAGTGTTTATGAGGACATAAAAGGGATGTCTGAGGGAATGTACTCATAAAGGCTGGTAATGAATGTAACCAACACTAAATTGAAGACATCCAGGCTGATAGGAAGGTATGTTAACTTGATAGATTCATGTAACCACATGGAGTGAGAGGCCTGGAGAGTTACCAGAAATGTTTAAGTGTTTATGACTATCCCAGGAGTCACTTATTATGTTATATATGAAACTGAGTCACAATTGGGAGACTTTAAGTTTTCACTTCAGGGACACAGAATTGCCATTTCCATGGTGTCTTCTAAACTCACATAGTGCACAGTGGCTGTGGTGTGTGCTACGAGGAGGTCACTGACTAGGAGAAGGACGTACACTTTGTATAGGAGAAAGGACAGCTCAAACTCTCTGGTGTGGCTTCCTTCCATGGTTTGCAGCAATGGAAGTTCTCTCCAGCACTAGAGATCCTGGAATGAGGAAACAAGGCTGTCGTCATGTCTACAGTGACAGGAATCTACACCCGTGAATTCCTAATAAGATCTCTACCTTCCCAATTTCTCAAGGAAGAAAGGGAAGAAAGAAGGAATGAGGGAAGAAAGCTCAAATTTCACATCCACAAACAAATATCAGGATATATATGGAAGAAGCTCTGAAAGAGACTAAATATCTCACACATCTGTGGGATTTGATCACACTGTGAGGGAATACTTCCACAGCTTTATAAAGGACTGTGTCTCTGATTCCTCACAGGATGCTCAACCAGAGAAACTGTCTCAGAGACACCCAGGCCACAGCTCAGGAGTGTCAGTTCCTGCAGCATCTCTGTACTAAGCATCATTGCATGAGAGTGAGGGGACTGTTTCCGGGTCACAGCCTGTCTTCAGTTTTTGCTGAGGTTGGTATTTGAACCAAGCAATTAGAGTGTCCGGCCCTATACTGTGAGAAATATGCTCAGGTGGGTGGTGACTTCCAGGTCAGGAGGGAATTTCAACTAGTTAAACCTTGAAACCTGTTGAAGGTCAGTGGCATCCTGATTCTGTTTCTCCTAATGAAGGTTTTGGGATATCTTGCCAGTTGCTCTGGAGTATAGAGCAACTGGAAGGAAATTCTTATAATGTATACAATGGAATTTAGAAATTAAGAAAAACAGGCATATTCTTTGAGTTTCAGCTGTTTTTTCTGTTTTAATGAGAATAACCACCAATCAGTACTTTGTTCAATCATAGTGTATGCCTAAATTCTATAATGAAAAATAGTTTGAGATTAGTTAACTCAAATTCTTACCACCCATTCAGTTATTTCCTGTTCCACTATTAATTTTGCTAATTCACAATTGACCTGGTTTGTGTTTGTTCAGGGTTGTCACAATCTCTTGGAGTTTCTCCTGTAGGAAAATTAGGTGGGTTATGCTTAGTCAATTTTCTAAGTATTCACTTGGTACCTACAGAAAAATCCAGCATCTCAGACATTCAATTACCTTGAGTATAGTTTTCAGTCCTTGTATTTTCAGAGGATGCTCCTTGTGAGCAGTCACATAACTAATCGTCCAGGTGATCCTGAGCAGTAGGTAGATTTCAAATTCACTCTGTGCTGTACAAGTGCAGGCTGATGAATGGAACAGAAACTTGCCCAAGGTCCCAATACCAACAGGTGCTGAGCTGTGTGTTGGTCAGTACTGACACATCATGACATGGGATCTAGATCTTCAAACAAGACGCATGCACCTCAAGGACCAGGTAACACAGAGTCCCACACAGGTAATATTTTCTTCAAATCTCAACAGGGCAAGAGGGAATGAATCCCACTTGTCCATTCCCCACAGCAAATGGCAGCCTCACTTACAGGGTTTGAGTGAGAAACTAGGAGATGCCTGAATCCTCTTGCAAAGCTTCGTCCCTCACACCTATTATTTCTAAATTCTTTGACTCTGCTTCTTAAATCTTGCTTAAACCTGTTGTCATATCTTGTTCAATTTTCTCCATAAGGAATGTTCTTTAAAATGTCAACCAGATCATTCATTCCACATATAAAGTGCCAGAGTCCATCCAACTATGAGCCAGTGTTCATATGAACCAGTGTTAAACTCTGAGAGATAATAAGTTGTTATTCTTCTTTCTTTTCTATCCTCCCCTGCCTTTTTGATCACACACCCCTGACCAGGTCACAGACTCAGGCAAATTAGTGAGATATGATCTCTCTGAAAGGGATTCCTGTCTGTTTCTAATTTTTTTTATTTGTTTGTTTTTCCCTATATCTGTCATATTAAGTGAGACCATCTTGTATTTCTCTTTTTCTTTTTGGCTTATTTCTGCTAATATGAGTCCTAATCCCATCCATGTTGCTGCTAATGACATGTTTGTCCTCCTTGATTGATGCAAAGTATTCCATTGTGTACATATACCACCTTTTTTTCAGTCATTCATCAGTTTTGTGGCTTTGGTTTACTTCCATAACTTGGCAATTGTAAACAGTGCTGCAATAAACATGCGTGTACAGGTGTCCTTTTTAATTAGTGTTTTCATGTCCTTTGGGTAGCTTCCCAGTAGTGGGATTGCTGGTTCAAATGATAATTCCACTTTCAATTACAAACAAACAAATAAGAAAAATTAGAAACAACCAATGGGGCTGAACGATGGAGTGAGAGAGGAGGAGGGGGAACAAGGTGGGGGAGGTGGAGAGCATAAAAGAGCTGGATGGTAAACAGGTGTTAGGGAAATGGGAAAACCACAGGATATACACACACACACACACACACACACACACACACAAACACACACACACAATTTAAAAAATCATCCACTACAGAGATAGTTGACATTCTCCATGGACATCTCTTCTATCCAATTCCTTATTATACATTCCCAGAAATAATAATCAGTACACTGGATTTGATGTTTATCATTCCTGTGGTATTTGAAACTTTAAATTTACACATAGGAGTAAATAATATATTATTTTGCATGGTTTATAATTTTGTAATTATGGTATTGTAATATGAATACCTATCTGTAACTTGTTTTCTTCCCACAAATAAATAAACAGACAAACAAAAAAATATTTGGAGAAGAAAAAAAAATGAAAAGGATTCCTGTCTGGGTTCTGCACTTGTACAGTTTTATTTTGCATGTGTCCTATAGGGTTCAAATCTGAGAAGTCTCATCCCTACTCTTTGGTGCGCCTCCTCCGATCTAGACAGATTTCACATTATTCTCTTTTCTTAACTCTCAAGACTGTAGGATATTTAAGATGTGCCAAGTCTTGAACTTTGAAATTTCTGATATATTCATTTGCTCTTACACATTGTTCTGTCCCCAGTGATACATTGAAGAGGATGTCATGAATGAGGCAGGTGTGGGATGAGAACAATGGATTGATAGGTAGAAGTTAACTCCATGAAGTAATTACACATGCAGGGTCCTGATCAACCTTTAAGGTCAGTATAGACAATCAGGACCTGACTCACTAGGATACATAATAAACTATTTTTCCGAAAATGACATGGTGAAAAAATACTTTTTAAGGTCATAATCATGATTTTCAGGGTAAGTAATTTCAATAAAAGATGCAACATGAGAGGCAGTTCTTGCTCAGGATTCTGGTCACTCACTCAGCTCAGCCTGGGTATATGTCCTCTATGAGAGCCACGTTGTATCCTTGATACCATGGAGACCGTTCACAGTATCAGCAGATGAGTTGCCCATCATTCTTACAGAACATCTGGAGCTGCAGTCTGTATTCCTCAAGCAGCCTCTCATGCTCCATCTCCTTGATGGTCTCAATGAGATTTTCCAGCTGCTTGTTAGGTCAGAGGCTCTTCCTTTGGAATGGTGCCCAACCCAGGGGACAATAAAAACTCCCTGGGAATGATGTCACTTGTTGGTTCTCACGAATGCACTTTATGTACTGGAGGCCGAAACTGTGTCCATAGTTCATGCACATGTACTCCATGATCAACTCCAGGCAGATGGAGCATGTGGCTTCCTCCCTCATCTTCATACTTGAGGTCCTGGTGCTTCCTGAAAAGCTTTAAGAAGTATCTGTAGGCAGAGAGGAATCAGCCAGGATTATGCAGAGTGCAGGAAATAAGTCTCACCTGTACATCTGATCCTCTGTAAGTACTGAATTCTTCTTTCTGAAGAGAAAAATAGATCGCAATTTGAACAATGTTTAACATGTCCCATATTGTAGAATATGGTGATTTTTGTCACATCATTTCTTCAATTTAGATGTATTAAATTAAATAACATTGAAAATGTAGCTGTGCTGGCCAACTGCCAAAATTCAAACTTAATATCTATTAATGGTCCTTGGCCCCTGATAGCCAGATAAAGAAGATTCCATCCTGGCAGAAGGTCTTTCTTGGGTTGGGTGATAATAGTGATAGAAAGAAGACAAATCTGAAAACAAAATTTGCAAAAGGGAATAGAAATCAAAGAGGTGAAATGAAACTCTCTCCATGTCTAAAGAACTTTAAGGAATTAGTCCACAAGTTTGTCCTGGTAGAACACTGAGGAGAATGGTTGGTGGAGGGACTCCACTGAGACAATCACACCTACTCTCCTCACACCTCCATATCTGGTTCTATCAGCCCCATTAAAACACTGCAATATAAAAGATTCTTGGTTAATTAAGTTTCCATAGAGATCATATTGCAGGCAGAAGATCTGGAAAGAGTGTAGAAGAGATGTGCTTGATTATAGGGAGCAGAGTTTCTGGGCACAAGGTAAGTGATTATTTCCTCTCCAGGGGAGGACAGTTTTCCCAGGAGAAGTCAGGGGGCTTAAGAGAGAGGGAATTTGCAGAAGCAGGAGGTGGGGAGCCAGGAAGCAGAGGGCAAGGCCTGTCTTTTTGCTGGACCCTGAGTGTCCAACTGAGAGTGAGGACTCGAGAGCTAGTACCAGGGGAGAAGAGCTCAGAACAGAAGGTCAGCCCTTCCCACAGCTGCAGCTGTTGCCACCCACTACACACATGTACAAGTATGGGTACATGTGCCTCCTTCTACAGACACAAAAATCACAATTCATCCCAGAACAAACCTTGGTCTGGCATTTTTCACTCTTGCCTAACACAGAGTAAGTCACAAACTGAAAAAGAGTAAATCCTGTGCCAGCTGTTCATCTTCTAGAGGTCAGAGAAGTTCATTGTGACTGGAGTCACTCAGAAATGAAATTGCTATGGAGGCGGGTCCAAATTGATGAGGAAGGAAATTGATCAAAATGCTTCAGGTTGTGCCTCAGCTTGTCCTGGCAGGGAGGCACATTGGTAGGAACAGTGTACTTTGGTGGTATCAAAAGAAGAGGCAGATTAATAATGCAGGACACTGCTTTGTGATCCCAGCTCAGAGTATCATAATCAGAAATCAGGGATGGTTCACAGCTCTGACTTGAGCGCTTCCTAGTTTGATCATGAACCCCCATGTTTCTCTGAGAGCCTTCCTGGCTCTTGACTACTTTTACAATTTCAGATCTGATTTAACCTGCTACCAATGGTAGAAAATGGAGGAGTGACGGCAGCAGGGACCATCACTCTCAAAAAAGTTACCACATCAGCCCTGCTCTTTGGCTCCCAGGCTGTGTCTCTCTCCTCCTTCCAGCACTATGCAGGACTCATTACTAATTGCTTATTACTTATTACTAACTGCTTAGCCTCCAGGATGCACATGGAGCTTCTAGGCCTACAGCAATGATCATGGGAGCGCTGGGCCATCTTTGCCTGTATTGGTGGACCAGAGACTGTGGGGTCGGGGACACATAGGTTCTGACTTAACTCCATTATTTCAGTTTCCATAAAGAGCAAAGTCTGTCCCCTCCCAACTTCCCGTTACTATTAAATGTGAATAAAATGAACAGAACTCCAATTCTTATCATATTTATAGTCTCATGCATATGAGGCATTTATGATAAGTGTACAGTGCACATTTGTTTAATAGCTTATGCTGAGTCTGTGGGTCTGGTTGGGACACAGAGGACTGAGTAGGAAGAGTGCATTGGGATTCCAAGCACTGCCTCCCTGGACCTTGTACCCCGTGCTCGCTTGGTGCTGACCTGAGGGCCATGTGGACATCCGTCAGGGCAGCTGGCCTGCAAAGGAGTTGGAAAGTGCCAATCTCAGGTCTGCCATCAGCAGCTCAAGCTGAGACCTAACCAAGATCTAGGTTCCTCTCTTCTCACCCAGGAGTCCCTTCAGCCCCGTACCCTCCTGGGTACTTCCAGAGTCTCGGCCATGTCCCAACCATCACATCCTGACACAGACTTAGTGGAGTGCCTACAAAGGACAGGACACACCCCCTTCTGAGACATCCAGCTCACAGACAGAGGACAGCAGATGCTCTTGAGACCCTGTTCTCAAGATGGCTTCTGGAGTTCCCACCACAGTCATGTGGTAAATGTGAATCTTGATGTGCGTACACAGCACCCCGAATTTGTCTCGTCAAATGCTCTGAAAGGATGCAGGGATGCCACAAGGGACAAATTATCAGCACACCACAGCCAAAAAAGAGAACAATCTGAGGACAGGTTTGTGTTGTGACCCCCTGCTACCTGGTACCAGCTGTGTGAAGGAGGAATTTATTCAGAGGACTCAGAGCATGTGAATTAACATGCAATGAACCTTCAGAGACTTGGCCCCAAAGTTGGGAGAGACCAGAGCTTCAGGTGTTGTGGAGAGAAAGCACAGCAGAGACCAATGGAAGTTGTCCCTGGGGATGCATCTCCTCCAGCATGCAGTGAATCTAAGTTGTAAAATTTCAGAGAACTGGAAAGTGAAGGTGATCACTTGAGTCCTTTACAAAGCTAGAGTCTGAGGGTTTCCTTTGTGTGGAAATGTTACCCCCTCAGCTCTTTAAGGTGTATTTCTTAGGTCTTCACCTGTCTCCCCTCAACCAGGGTTGCTGGGGCCTCCTGCTTAATGATTCTCCCTCCCCTAGTTCAACCTGGGTTCCCAATGTTCAACTGGATGACATCAAGACGTAAGCAAAAAAACATAAAAGTACACGAGAAGAAGAGTAAAAAAATTGAAAATTCTTGAGCTTCATAAGATCTATCAAAAATGTAAGAACCAGTTCTGAGAATGACAGCAAATTTTTAAAATTATATATCTCATAGGGAGGTTACTTAGAATTGTAAATGATAAAGATTTTAATTAGTATGTGCACCCCTACACACCAATGCCAAATGCAACTAAATCAAGTAAATGGGCAAAACATGCGAATAAACATTATTCCAAAAAGATGCACAACCAATAACACATGCCCAGCATTAGCACTCAATGGGAAATAAAAACCAAAACAATCCCAATAATACTTAACTCCACTAGGATGGTTATATCTAAAAATACCCACAATAAGAAGTATGGGAACCAGAACTTCATATATCACCTGGGAGTATGTAAAATAGTGAAGTTACTATGACCACAGTTTAGTTACCACATGTTGTGACCATTTTACTCTTAAATATATACCCTGAAAGTTAAATATAATCACATAAACACTTGAACATCACTGTTCCCAGTGACATTAGTTGAAATGGGTACATACAATGTATGAAATCCATACACTGGAATACAGTTAATACATAAAAAAACATCAACCCCCCTGCTCCACCATTGATGAACCTTGATATATGACAGTAATTGAAGGAGGCTGAGTATATATGCAACACATTGTACGATCCTTTGTGTTAAATGCCTAAAACAGGCAACTTCAGAGAGGAAGAAGTGGGGTACATCTTTGGCATAGTTTACAGAAGAGGGGAGGGAGTTACTGCATAAGGATGTCAAGCTTGTTTTTGAAGCGATGAAATTGTTCTGGAATTGACTGAGTGATTATACAACTCAACGAATACACGAAACTACTATACCACTTTGAAAGAGTGGACTTTATAGTGGAAAGAACATAGCAGGAGATTTAACCAACCAATCATAATTGACAAGATCTGACACACCTGTTAGAAGAAAAAGAGCCATATATTATTGTCATAATCATATTCTCGATGTCCAAAGTTATATTGACAGCTAACAGATCTTTAAAAATCCAAATTGAATTATGGCATTGATATAAAATCATGGCATTGATATAAAAACACAGTAAAGTAAAGTGGACTTAATGACTGACTAGACTTTACAAATGAAACAGGCTTGAGAAAGCACAACATAGAAACTATGGATAAATATAAAGTGAAGAGAGAAAAAAAGAATGAAAATGTAGGTCTTGAGCAAACTGTGCAAGTGGAAATGATAAAGGGTTGGGAAGTACCAAGAGATTTGAAGTCATAACCTTTTAAATTAAATTAAAAACCTTTTGCTCTACTAATCCACAAATCTTAAAGGATCCCTTACAGAAGCACGACTGTAGGAGTGGGTTGGGTCCCACCAGGATCAGATCTTTTCCTCAGTTTCCCTTGTCACATTGATTTCTTGAACAGTTGAACAAAATAGAGTCAAAAGTCACTTCTCCAAATCCCAGGGGCTGACAAACAGATTGGCATTACATCACTGTGTGTATTTTCCCTGAGCAATCTTCCCCAGGAAAGCCCAGCATTAAATTAAAATATTCTCCAGATGCCCACAGCTATAAGCTGGAAGGAAAGGGTTCAGCATCAGACTGGCCCCCAGGACCAGGTTTTCTGCCCCTCCCCACTGTCCTCTATTTCCGGACCTGTCCACTTCCTGGGTCACATGGGGTCCCTTCACTGACTGCTGCTCTTTTCTCTCATGCTGAATCTGGCCCTGTGTCCCCAAGTTTCTTGAAAAGTTGAATTGATCTTGATGACTTGAAGGTCCTACCAGGATCATGTCTTTTCTCAGCATCATTACTTCAGAGGAAGAAGAGCATCCAAGGAAACCCAGCAGGGTCTCTTCTAGGTGAGGGGAGTGAGTGAAGGATCAGGTGAGAGGACCCTGAACCTGAGCCAAGGTACTGGCCACACAGAGGCTCCAAGAACATAGCTTATAGGTGGAGGGCACTCCTGGTTCTGGAGGTTATGGGGGCAGTACCTGTGAGTGGTGGGAACTGGAGGTTCTAGGGTTGAAATCCTGTAGAGATGCTTCCTTCACTTGGCTTTACGCAGAAGCTGGACATCACATTGGGGTGGTCTTCTAACTGGAAACCTCTGAGAACCACCCCAATTTGCTTTGCCTTGGCTGCCTCTGCCTCTGCGCACTGGATTTTCCCTGCAGGCATTTCAATATCTGACCATCTATGTGATGTGAGAATCACATGGAGCACAGGTGGATTGTTCTTCAGGTGAACCAAAGCTACTTTATCAGAAATAAACCTGAGACCTAAACCTTGACACTTTATTCGGATTCCAGAGCTTTGGGCTGACAATGCAAGGCTGAGGGTATAAAACAAAGTCTCTGCATCCTCACAGGTTAACAGGAAAGTCCTTTCCAGGTCTTTCCCAGAGGCAGGATTTCATCCTCTGACCAAGGAGACATGCATGAGTGCAGAAGTCAGGGAAGCCCCACCAACTCTGCCCCCACCTGATTGGCACTCATGGTCAAGCCCTTCCCAAGTGAGAGGCCCAGAGGATGTGGCACTTTGAATTGCCTGGGGGACACATGCCAGATGTGAAACGTGTCTGCGCTGAGGGTGCATGTGCTCACTCATCCCTGTGACTCTTCCGTTGAGGAAAGAAGTTACATCTGCCCTGCTGGGAAAGGAGGACCCCCAGTGTCCCTGCAGGGTCACCTAGGGATGTCAGCTCTCTGCCTGGGTGATGCTCCTCACATCCTGTTTTAATTCATCAGGAACTGGCTGAATTGGTATGTAATTAAAATATTCTCCAGATGCCCAAATGTGAACAATACTGTGGACTGAGTTCCTCCAATAGTGATGACCTTTCTTGTCTTTTCTAAAAGTGAGGTCATACTTTCCTGGATAATATGGACCAGGCATGGGAGCAATTTATTGGAATCCCACAAAGATTAAGTGACACTCCCCCAAGATTCCTCTTTGGAAGATCATTTATGGAAAGTGATTTGGAATTTTTAATCATTAATAACCAGAAGATACCATGTCTTGTTTCATATTCCTCATTTTTTTTTCCCTGAGTTCTTCTCATGGACACTTGGGATTAGAGATCGGATGTCACACTTGAGAAAACTGAGTCCCAGATAATGTTGTCACTATTCAACATAGATGTGAACTCACAAATCAGACACAAATCAGGCTTTGCAGTGGGAATTGAAAATTTTATTTTTACC
The DNA here is from genome assembly GCA_004024945.1 of Uropsilus gracilis. Classification (NCBI taxonomy): domain Eukaryota; kingdom Metazoa; phylum Chordata; class Mammalia; order Eulipotyphla; family Talpidae; genus Uropsilus; species Uropsilus gracilis. Next base: position 106,019 of record PVHY01001978.1, read on the forward strand.
TCCATTCAACATCTTCATCACACTCAGAGTGTCCATCTCACTCAAACAGGCACTCAGGAGTGGAAGGGACATGTAAAATAGCAAACCCCACACATGCCCATCATCCTCAGAGAGTTCGGGTCCGGGAGGAAAGAGACAAAGGGGGGTGATGACTAAAATTCAAATCAACAGGAAGCAGTAGTGCAGCCTGGAGTCCAGATCTGGAGATCAGGGGATACTTGATTCCAAGAATGGGACACATTGCATCATTTACTTTTCAGGATATCCTGAAGAAATTCAGGATAAACTCAAAGGCTTTAGCATGTTCTCTTTTATCCAAACATATATTAATGTGCCAATGAAATAGCTTCCTAAACAGTCATTTCTCTGTTTCCTTTTTCCTGGTGAAGAAGGGCTTCTTGGGTGAGGAAACTGCAGTGTTCTCTAGAATTCTAATTCACGTCTGATAATACTTTCTCTTCTTGCACATACAGGAAAACAAGTTGCACAGACTCCTGTTCAGGTTGGTGATGTCAGGGGACATGAGTCTAGGGATAGGGATGATGTTGTGGTGTGTGTGTGGCCAGAGTTTAAGGTGTGGAGGCTATTGTGGGAAACAAGAAGAGTGCGATTAATGATGGAGCTGAAATCTCTGATACCCTCATATCTGAGTTTGGAGAGAAGCTTGGAGGGGGAGTGGGAGTCCCTCTCTCACACTCCATAGAACTCTGAAAAATCCTCTCAGAATTGAACAAGAATGTGTTGTTGCTCAAAAGGAACCCTTTGTCACCCAAGAATCACAGTAACCAGTGAGTAAAGTACCTCCCTGAGTTGTGTGAACTATCCTAGCAAGTGATTGAACTCAAAGAGGAGGTCAGAGGCAATTCTGGTTAATGATCAGTCAGTCAGAAACCAGGTGACAATATGGACTCTTGGCAGCTGTGAGGTGGGGGTGGGGACTATCTGTGGAACTGAGCCATTAACCTAGGGTTGGGTAGATTCTGTTCAAACTTCAGGTAATGTCAGATTAGAGTTGACTTATAAGATACTCACTTGGATGAGAAAAAGTTCACACATTGGGAGTGCACAGGGAAGAATGTGGGGTGAGTGAAGTTTCAGGGAAAGAACAAAGGGGAAATATGGAAATTTTCCTGGACATACCTGCATCCTGGTTACTCACAGGAGCCCAGGGAGAGAACTCAGATGGTGGTTAGAGAAGCACCTGAGAGAATAACTACATAACAACAGATTCTTAGTGATGTGACAGAGAGAAATTAATTTCTAAGTGGGGGGTTATGGGAAGGCAACGGCATGGGGAAAGCTATGGAAAACCATGGGTAGTGTTCCTGGCTTGTTGTGTGGATGCCTGTAGTGCTGTCTCATGGGTTTCTACTTGCCCCTGGTAATTAACTACTGTCATTCCTGGTAGAGAGGGGTGGAGGAGCTACACACATTTATCTCCACCCACTGGCAAATAGGGGGAGGGCAGGGAGCTCTCTTGTACTTTGCTTGCTCTCCTGCCTTTGGCTCCAAATAATTCTTATGCTGCAGTGATGTATTTACAGGTGGTCTATTCTGCAATGATGAGAATGAGATACTCAGTAACCTCTGTCCTTACATTTTCCTAAACATGCAAACTCTTGCTCAACTAGCTCTGTGGGATCAAGAATTTGCTCTGAAGTATGAACAATGTTTCTTCTCTGTCAATTAACTGAGGTTGGTGAAAGAAACCTTCTTTACCTAATAAAACTGTTGGAAATTAAGTAGACATCTTCTCTTCTTAAATAAGAAAACCAAGATGTACTCTTTCTGTGCATGTGATTTCCATGTATAAACTTAGGCCCAAAACTCCAGGGCGAGTGACCTGTCAGTCACTCAAAGAAATCTGAGGTTGGTTTCTTGGGCCCATCCTCAGTATCACTGTTAAGTTCTACTTTGATAAATTTCTGTTCCACTAAATTTAAAGGTTCTTCAGAATAATGATTATTTGAGTTAATGTCACCATCCTATGTGTGGTGAAAAGAGAACTCTTTTGGTGGTCCTACTCTTCTATGCAGCTGACAGAGACAACTGCAGCTTCCCCTAATTGGCCCATTTGATTTGGATGATATCAAGTGAGAGGGATGCATTCATTCCCCAGACCTCTGGTCACCCTTCTGTCAGACCAAAGCCCTTGGACATCAGACACCTGAGCCCACTGAGGAGGGGTGGAGAGCAGGATGGATGATCATCTGATGTTCTCCTGCCACCACTGCAAGTCAGGCTGATTGGTGGTATCTGTGGAGTCTCCATATCAACTCATCCATTGCATACCAGGTAAATAGAAATAGAAGTAAAGAAAAGAGACCTAGTTTCTATTCTAGCAGGACTGACATTATTTTCTCTATAATGGCTCAATAAACATATTCCTAAATTCATTCATGTGGTGGAGTCAGGGACAGTGAAGAGAAATGATCAACCTGGAAATAAGGCCGGAGAATATGAGAGAATGAAGCATTTGGGAAGGTGAAGATGTGGGAGCCAGTTGTCATGTTAAAAAAAGACACACGTCCAGCATCACAGTCCAGAAAAACCCCCACAAGCAGGGGCTGCTCCCTCAGTGATAGGGTAGTTGGAGGTGAGGTGAGGGCAATATAGCCCTTTGTTGAGCAGAGTCTAATGGCCCAGAATCCAGACTGAGGGTCTGGATGCATGTTCCCATCCCTCTGCACATTACCCAGACAAACTCCTAAGTCCCACCCAATTCCTTTTCTCACATCCACTTCAAAATAATGTCTCCCTGAGGTGAAGCCCTGACAGCCCAGCACACAGGGTAATACACTAAATCTCCTGGAACTGAGATGTTTCTTCTGGGCACCTCCCCGGGTCACGTGTTTCTGATCCTTAGACAGAATTAGTTCAGGATGAGCTGTGTTTGGATCCAGAGTCACACTGACTGAAAAAAAGAAAAACATTTGTTTTATTTGCTGAGAATACTTCAAGTACAACCTGCCAGATTGAAGTGCAGTCTAGTTTCATTTAGCTCTATGAGTCACTTTCTGAGAGTCTGAGTACTCAAGTAGAAAATCATCATATTAGTCACACAAAATGGTGGAGAGTATTGAATGAGCTAATGTTTGTCCTGTGCTTGGAGAAATTCTAGGTATTGGTAAAAAGTTAGGCATAACATCATGTCCATCGCTGTCATCATTTAAGTCACTAATGGAAGGCAAGGTCCTAAGTAACCAGAGAGGTTACTGTTCCTTTCAAAAGCCTTCCTCCCTGATGCTGGGCCACAGTGTATTATAGAACACTGGAACAGAGAGAAATCTCCAACTTTTCCTAGTAGTGCTCAAAATAGCAAGGTGAAAAGGAAAACTCTGTTATCACTATGAAATATTTTAATGTTTTTCTTTCCATAATGGACACATCAGGCTGGCCCAAAATGCAACTGAAGATGGGGAAGATTGAAGAGTTCAGCTAAAACATTCTATAGACTAATAAAAAGTATGTCATTAATAAGCAGATAATATGCACTTTCCACCATATTTTCTGTAGGGGAATGTAGTCATGATTGAGAAACGTTAGAATGCAAGTCTGAAAAATTTCCATAAATTTACATCATATAGACCATCTTCTCTTAATCCAATATGATTAAGTTCAATACAATAATGAAAACCTCAGTAGAATTGCTCATAAATGATGATTGGTAGATGCATAGACATGAATGAAGCAATGACAAGAGTGATGGGAAGGTGCCTGAAGGAGTAACTTTATGAGAAACTGTGTGGCTCCCTTTATATGTTGGTCATCTGACATGTATGTAAGCAGCTTCCTCCCACCTATCTAGCAGTATCTTCATCATGCCCCTGATTATGGTCACAATGCTGTCAGAGTATAGGAAACAGCTAAAGTTTTTTTGTTTTTTTGTTTTTTTTTGAGATTAGGTCTTGCTATTTTTGCCCATGGAACCGCAGGCTCATGTTGCCTGGGGTACCACAGACTCAAGCAATCCCCAGCCTCAGCTTCACAGGTATCTGGAATTACAGGCACGTGCCATCATGCCCAGCTATTTTTTTGGGACTAGGTCTCACTATGTGCTCCCATCAGAACTTGAACCGCGATCCCTAGCCCTGGCGGTGGTTTCCTAGGCTGCCACCTAACAGGCATGCAGCACAGCTAAATATTCTTTAACTATTTTTCAATATCAGATTCTGTTTGGGCAATGGATTATCTGTTTATCACCTACTCCATGCAATCAACCAACAGGGAAGCAGAATTGCACAATTACAGTATTCATGATACAGGGGCATCTGGCTATCTAATATGTATATATGTATATACAAAAATATATCATATATATGAACAAATCTATATTTAATCATCAAAGAAACACAATGATTTTCTGGATATATCTATGGATTAGCTATAGGATGTGAATTTTCATAATCCCCAATTAGCACATTTGAAAGAAATCACATGAGCCTATAAATGAATGCGAATAACTCATAGGTGAAAATCAATGCCTGCTGAAGATTGAGCTTTCTTTTTTTATTAAATATTTTATTTATATATAATTTCACATCTTTGTATTCCCCAGGGTTCACCCACTACCTCCTTTTCATGATCACTCGCACCCATCCCCCTGCCTAGTTATATACTTTATTTTGGTTGTTAGCTTGTTTTGACTTTTCTTTCTTGCCTTTTGTTTACTTTTCCTATGTCACATATATTAGTGAAGTCATTTGGTTTCTGTCTTTGCCTTTCAGACTTGTTCCTGCTAATATGATTTCTTCTCGGTCCATCATCCATGTTACTCAATTTCATCAAATATGTCATTTTTAATTGATGAGTAATAATCCATTGTGTATATATACCACATCTTTTTCATCCATTCTTCTGTTTTGGAACATTTGTGTTGTTTCCATATCTTTGCAATTATAAATAGTGCTGCAATAAACATCCAGTACAGATGCCCCTTTGTATAAGTACTGAGGTCTCCTTTGCGTAGACTCCCAGAAGAGCTATTGCTGGGTCAAATGATAGTTCCATTTCATTAGTTTGAAGGTCCTCCACACTGCTTTCCATAGAGGCTGGACCAGATTACATTCCCACCAGCAGAATAAGATGATTGAGTTTTTTAAAGGAACTTAAGTGTGCTATATATTTGAAGCAGTATATATCAAATGAAATGAAAATGTAAAATACTACATATACATCAAATGTTGGTTTTAATATCTCCTATAAGTCAATCAGGAAGTAAATCAATAGAAATGTCTTAATTTTTAAAAATTATGGGCAAACCATAGTTGAACCCGAAACATTAATACCTTTGCAAGAGAAGACACAGAAATTAAATGCTTAAGAAGATACTTTACCAGATCAATCATATCATCAAAAATGATATATTAGGACACAAGTAGGGAGCTCTTCTACTGCTTGTAGTGTATAAATGGATCTGTGTATGTAGTGAACTAAAAGGTGCATCCCTAAACAGTAGCAGTTTCAGTCAAAGCATATTCCTTAAAGACACTGGCCAAGGACAGATGCAGATTGGGCACCAGTGTTCACAAAACATTTTTGGCAACAGCATGAAACAAAAGTCAAGTAGGTGTGATACAACACTTTTATTCAAAAGCACAACATATTCATTTGTGAGCTCATTACAGAGTGTTTAAGAGTAGGTTCTAGAAAGATGCTGCATTAGCTATCACTCCCCATTTGTGGGTACTTACAACATTCACTTCATCTCTTAAATCTTCTTTCTATTCTCTATCAGGTAAATTACTTTCTACAGAGAGGTCTTGTTCAAAACAGGAAGACACTTGTGAAGTGCTTCTAATTAGTCACAAAGTACGTTCATTCTACTTGCTGTTGTGTCTGTTGCTACATTGAAGAAGCAAGGTGGTCACAGAAATGAATATGATCAACAACCCCAGCCATATGGGTTTGAGGAACATTCTTCACAAAAATGAAAGCTCCAGGACATGAAGTTTGTGGACTAGAAAGTCACTACAGCATTGTCACCCATGAGTGCCGGAATACCTGAAGCTCAATCACTAGGGTTTTGGTGAAACATAAATAGGATATTCTGATGTAATCATAGAAACTTTCACTGTAATGAGTGACATAGGGAGAGATATTCTACAAACTAGATTGTAAGGCTTTACAAATTTAAAACATATATCTTGTCACCTGGAGAAGTAAGACTGGAGACAGTATGTACTAGAAATCTTGAGTTATTTCTTTATATCTATGTTGTTTAACTGATTACAATTTAGTTGTACTATTCTTTTATCAGAAAAGTTTTAATACTGAGGATTTGTAAAAGGATGGAGAAATGTGTATATAAAAGATGAAGCCTTTTAAAGAAACATAAAGCTTGAATCACATCATAAAGCCTTGAGTAAAATTAAGAATTGATAAATCCACTTAGTGACATTTAGATGTGACATGACATGATATAAAACTCATTTTTTCTTTATTTACATCTTCATAGGATCAAATAAGGGTAACTTTATGATAACTATTTGTGATTTCAACTTGAGAGGAAACCCAGAGTTAAACAGGAAAAACAATAAATATGCTCTAAATGATGTAACTAAGCCCAGCTGAGTGTTAGGAAGTGTTCATCATCAAATACACCAATAGTTCTATAACAAAAAATACATTCAAACTAAGTGGTAAACTAAACCCCCCACTCAAAAAATCTTGCAAGAAATCTTAAGACCAAAGACCTTGGAAGAATAAATAGAACAAACAAGACAAGAAACCAAATTAGAAGCTCAAAATGACCATCAGAAAACCAACATTAGACCTCAAACATCAATAGTTACTCTAAATGTCAATGGTCTAAACTCATCAGTCAAAAGACACAGAGTTGTAGACTGGATCAAAAGACAGTACTCAACATTCTGTTGCCTCCAGGAAACACATAGGATCTCTAAAGATAAGTAAAGGGATGGAAAACATCCCTTTAAAGGGACTGAAAGTAAAGGGATGGAAAACAATTCTACAAGCAAATAGCCCCCCCTCAAAAAGACAGAGATAGTCATTCTTATAACAGATAAAGCAGATTTCGATTTTTTTAAGTGAAAAAGGATAAAGAAGATCACTACTTAATGGTTCAGGGGTCAATTAGGAACATATATTACCCAAAAGAGAGAGCACCAAGACTCATAAGACAGCCACTAGCAGAACTGAAAACAAATATTGGTGAAAACACATATGTAGTAGGAGACTTTAACACTCCACTCTCAACAAAAGAAGATCAATATAGCAGAAACTACACACAAAAAAAGACCTAGACCAAATATACCTAACAGATATCTATGGGGCACTGCACCCCAAGGAAAGGAATATACCATCTTCTCAAACACACATGGATCTTTATCTAAAATTGGCCATATAATTGACCACAAGGCAAGCTTGAATAAATACACAAATATTAAAATAATACCATCTGTTTTTCCTCTGATCATAAAAGCATCAAACTAGAAATCAACAATAAAAGAAAGCAAGAAGAGTTTCCAACACATGGAGACTGAACAACATGCTACTAAATGAAGGCTGGATGATAGAGGAAATTAAAGAAGAAATTAAAGCCTACTTTGAAAAAAAAGACAAAGAAGATACACCATTCCAAAAATATCTGGACTCTCAGCAAAACCAGTTTTAAGAGGAAGGTTCTTAGCAAAACAGGCTCATATCAAAAGTCAAGAAACTAACTAAAGAAATAACCTAATCTCCCAACTTGAAGAATTAGAAATAGAGCAACAGTAAAATCCAAAACCCAGCAGAAGACAAGAATAATAAATATAAAAGCAGAAACCAATAATCTAGAAATCAAAAAGACTACCCAGAAGATCAATAAAACCAAAAACTGGTTCTTTGAAAAAATAAATAAAATTGATAAACACCTTGCAAACCTCACAAAGAAATGAAGAGAGAATATTCAAATAAGCTGGATCACAAGTGAAAGAGGAAAAATTACAATGAATAGAGTAGAAATCCAAAAGGTAATCAGAGATTACTATGAACATCTATATGCAAACAAATACAACAACCTGGATGAGATGGACAGGTTCCTAGAAAGATACAGCTTTCCAAAATTGAACAAAGAAGAAACAGAGAACCTAAAGAAACCAATCACAAGCAGTGAAATTGAAACAGTCATCAAAACTGTCCCTAAAAACAAGAGCCCAGGACCAGATGGCTTCACAAACGAATTCTACAAGATATTCAAAGATGAAATAATGCCTGCACTACTAAAACTTTTCCCAAAAATTGAGGAAGAAGGAAAACTGCCAAACAATTCTACAAAGCAAACATTACACTCACACCAAAACCAAATAAAGATAGTGCTAAGAAAGAAAATTGTAGACCAATTTCCCTAATGAATACAGATGCAAAAATTTTAAATAAAATCCTGTCAAACCAAATTCAATAAAGCATAAAAGGCATTATCCATCATGACCAAGTGAGATGTATCCCAGAGGTACAGAGATGGTTTAACATCTGGAAATCATAAAACTTAATCCACCACATCAACAAGGAGAAAACTAAAAACCATATGATCATATCAATAGATACAGAGAAAGCATCTGATAATGTCCAATACCCATTCATGATAAAAGCTCTTGAAAAATTGGGGACAAAAAGGAAAATACATCAACATAATAAAAGTCATCTATGACAAGCCTACAGCAAACATCATCCTAAATGGAGAAAAACTAAAATCATTTCAATTAAGATCTGGATGCAGGCAAGGATGCCCACTCTCTCCACTACTTTTAACATTGTACTGAAAGTTGTTAGCTAGGGCAATAGGCAAGAGAAAGACATAAAAAGGATACAAATAGGGAAAAAGAATTGAAACTGCTATTATATACAGATGATATGATTCTCTATGTAAAGAACCCCAAAAAATCCACAGAAAAACTACTTGAAACAAAAAACCAGTTCAAACAATAATGTTTACCATCACACCAAAAAAAAAAAAAAAAAAAAAAAACCTGGGAATAAATCTAACAAAACACATGAAAGAACTATACAAACAAAACATTAAAACACTGTTGAAAGAGAGAAGACATAAGGAAATGGGCATTCCCTACTCATGGATTGGGAGAATTAACATTATCAAAATGGCCATCCTACCAAAAGCAATCTACAGATCCAATGCAATTCCTATAAAAATTCCAATGACATTCTTTAAAGAGATAGAATAAAAAGTACTGAAATTCATATTGAATAATAAATTCCTTGAATATCAAAAAGCCTTCTGGCCAAAAAAAAAGAGAGAGAAAATAGAGGTATTACTATTCCAGACTTCAAATTATTCTACAAAGCCATAGTAGCTAAAGCAGTATGGTACTGGTACAAAACCAGGCAATCAGACCAATGGAAGAGAATTGAATGCCCTGAAATAAAACCATGCATATAGAGTCAACTAATTTTTGACAAAGGAGTGAAAAACTTACAATGGAACAAGGACAGCCTCTTCAATAAATGGTGCTGGGACAACTGGACCAAGATACAAAAAAATGAACCAAGACTACTCCCTCACACCATGTACAAAAAATCAACTCAAAATGGATAAAAGACTTGGATGGAAGACCTGAAACCATAAAGTAGATAGAGGAAAACTTAGGCAAAATCCTGCATAAATACACCTCAGAAATCCCTTTCTGGACCATCTACAGCTGGTGAAAATAAATGAAGGAAAACATAAATAGCTGGGACATCAAACTAAAAAGATTCTGTGTAGCAAAAGAGACAATAGACAAAACAAAAAGAAACCCAACCAAGTGTGAGAAAATTTTTGCCCTCCACGAAAATGATAAGGGTTTGATAACAAAGATCCATAAGGAACTTGCACAACTTAGCAAAAACAAAACAAGAAGTCCAGTTAAAAAATGTGGAGAAGAGCTAAAATAACACTTCTCCAAAGAGGAAATACAATGACCAACAGGCACATGAAAAAATGCTCAATGTCACTAGCAATAAGGGAAATGTTAATCAAGACCATAATGAGATGCCATTTTACACCAGGTGTAAGAATGGCCCACATCAAATAAACAGGCAACAACAAGTGCTGACGTGGATGTTGGGAGAAAGGAACACTCTTACACTGCTGGTGCAAATGTAAAATGATCCAGTCATTATGGAAAGCAGTGTGGAGGAACCTAAAACTAATGAAAATGGAACTACCATTTGACCCAGCAATCACTCTTCTGGGAATCTACACAAAGGAGACCTCAATACTTATATAAAGGGACATCTGTACTTGGATGTTTGTTACAGTACTATTTGTAGTTGCAAGGACATGGAAACAACCCAAATGTCCCAAAACAGAAGAATGGATGAAAGATGTGGTATATATTCACAATGGAATATTACTCATCATGTAAAAATGACAAATTTAATGTATTTGCGATAACATGGATGATGAACCTAGAAGAAATCATATTAGCAGAAACAAGTCAGAAAAGCAAAGACAGAAACCAAATGGTTTCATTAATATATGGGGCATAGGAAAAACAAGCAAACGGCTATGAGGAAAAGTCAAAATAAGCTAACAACCAAACCAAAGTACACAACTGGAGGGGGGAATGGGTGAACCCTGGGGTAATACAATAATGTGAAATACATATATATATATATATATATATAAATTATTGTAAATATTTTCCCATCAATATAATTCAGATTTGGCCACTGTAAACAGACAAGCTCAAGAATAACCTTGCATAATCCCTATCTCTTTGAATTTATACTTTTATAGAATTCCTTCAATCAGAACCTGAAAACTACTTCTTAACAATATGTTGAAAATGAGGCATAAAGAAGGCATGCTTATATGTTGTAACATAAAACTCCATCTTACTAAGCATGTTGTTCTAGAGACTGCCCTTGTGCTTACATTTAAGATATATTGTCCTCATTGTATAAGAAGCCAAAGGGTGCCTGCCTTCTAAACAGGACACAAATGAGCTTGTATCCTAGAAGATGAAGACAGCTTTTTTACCATTCAGAAAGAAGCCAGGTTCTAAGATCGAGAATGAATATGATGATAAGGAAATTAATTATGCCACCTATTAGAATGAATTTGGAAGTGACTGATTTCCCCAGCCCAGCTTCCAGATTAGAACACAGCCCAGGCTGCACATTAGTTGCACTCTCTAAGACTGTAAGGAGAAGATTTACTCATATGAACCACACATATCGGAACCACAAAACTGAGATAATATGTGGGTGATGTTTTAAGCTATGAATAGCTTTATAGCAATGGAGAATTACTATAGTTACAAGTTATTTCAGGTTTGGTCTTATTTCAAAGCCAAATGAAAAATTAAAGAAATTTAGGCTGAATTTTCTAATTGTGGAAAAATTGCTATGTCCATGTGCATTGATTTAGCAAATATTAAAGAAGAGAATAAAAAGACTCAAAACTCAGTCTTTGAAATTGGTCAAACTCTCATCGTGATTGTACTATTTAAGGAGGTCAGGGCCCTAAAAATTTTTTTCACCACAGTCTAGAATATTGATTTATATTCTTGTGTTGCTCTGGGAGTTTAATGAAATTTTAATAATAAACAGTACATATCAGATACTTCACACATTTTAATGGATTTGGTTTTCATGCTAAGCCATTGAAATTAGATTTTTAATAATTTTAGTTTTGAAATGGGGAGAATGAGAAGGTGTTTTGCTAGTTGATACAGTTAACCATTATGGGGAGAAATCTGAACCTGAACCAAGGAGAATTATGAAACCTGAACAGACAACCATTATGTTACATCCCTGTCTTCACACAAGGAAGAGTGTTCCAGCATCACTGAACACAACTAGACAGCCTCTCTGTCTCTGAGGATACCCAGGGACAGGAAGTGAACCTCACAGGTCTTTGATGGGAAGTATTAAAGTAATTTTTGATTTCACATACCTTGCCAGCTCTTAAAGACTTTCTTCACATCAAAGTAAAGTTCAGAAACATTGCACCCAGTTTGAGGCTGCAAAGAGATGATCTCTGGTAATTCTATTTGCACATCAGAATACCTAGAACAAACAGAGGACAGAAACTTCTGCAGTGGACATTCCATTCAGCTCAATGTACCCATGCAATTTTTCACCCACCTTAGGTACATGATTGGCCACACACTCTTACCTTTTTAGTGTGTCTTTCACATCCTACAGAAACAAAAACAAAGATAAATTAGAGTATGGGGAAATCAGTATTTCATGTCACTTGACATATGGGGTTATTCACTATTATCACTCCATCCAAGAAGTAGGGTGGCCCCAGTCTGAGACACATGTGCACACTCATGTAGAAAAATCCCCATCTCAGTCCTTAGGATATTCAGTGTCCATGTGTTTAAGTATGTTTTTTTACTTGCTCAGGGAGTTGTGGAGTCTACAATAACATTAGTCTGTGACCTTCTTAGTTGAGAAAATAAGAAGATTTATTGTGCATCTCTCACTATTTGTGACCTAATATCCTTCAGAGGAGCCCTTAATAGAGATCATATCACAAAGGCCTCAGTGGTGAACCATGCAGTGCACTTGACTCAGGGCCACTAAGATGTTAGCAGCCGGTGATACCTGCTCATGGGGCTGTCAAGCTATAGTTTCATACCCACAGTGACATTGCAAGGCCTACAAATGCAAGTAGAATCCAGGCATTTATGTTCTTTAGGTGGATCATTCATGCAGCAGGAGATAATAAGCACTTGGGGTCCAAGACTAGAAGGTAATCAGGAAAAGTTTTCATTCATGTTGGATGCCCCACTTTATAACATCATTCATCTTTCAAGAAATGTTTAGAAAGTGTTCCATGAAGAGGTGGCAAAGGCACATAAATGGCATGAAGATTATCTTGTGGCTCCATATGACCCAGAAACACAGAGTCTAAGTTTCTGGTTTATATGCTGATACTTGAAGACATACACAATCAATGACTGATATTGACATAGATCTCAAGGAAATATTACTTAAAATAACTGAGCAACATGGATTAGAAGAATTAACATTATAAAATGGACATCCTACCAAAAGCAAACTATTCAGATTCAATGCAATTCCAATAAAAATTTCAGTGATATTCATTAAAGAATTGGAACAAATGAACTGAAATTCATATGGAACAATAAAAATCCTCAAGTAGCCAAAGCCTTCCTCAACAAAAAGATAGAGAATGGGAATATTATACTCCCAGACTTCAAATTATATTACAAAGTCATAATAATTAAAACAGTATGGTTCCATCATGGTACTGGAACAAAAACAGACACACCGACCAATGGTGCAGAATTGAAAACCCAGAAATAAAGCCATGCACATATGGCCAATTAATATATGTCAAAGGGACAATAAACTAACATTGGAACAAGGATAGCCTCTTTAATAAGTGGTGTTGGGAAAATTGGACTGTTGAATATAAAAGGATGAATCTAGACTACTTTCTAAAACCATACACAAAACAAATGCAAAATGGATAAAAGATCTGGATGTGGAAATGGTCAGGGAGGGGGGTGTGAACTCCAGAGATCACAAAGATGTGAAATTTATATATAAATAAATTATTTTTAAAAAATCTGGATGTAAAATCTGAGACCATAAAATACATAGAGGAAAAAAAAGTAAAACACTTAACAAACTATATCACAAAAATATCTTTCAGGATACATTTGCACAAGCTAAGAAAATGGAAAGCATAAACAGCTGGAATGCATCAAACTAAAAAGGTTCTGCACAGCAAAAGAGTCAATGTTTAAAATAAAAGGAAAACCACTGTATGCCAAAAAATTTGCACTCCACTCAAATGACAAAAATCTAATCCACAAATAACTCTCAGCTCAACAAAAACAAAGTAAATATTCCAATGAAAATATGAAGGGAGGAGCTTACAAGACACTTGTCCAAAGAAGAAATACAAAAGCAAACATGCATATGAAAAAATGCTCAACATTACTTATAATCAGGAAAATGCAAATCAAAACCACACTGAGATACCACTCACACAGGTAAGAATGACACTTATAAAAAAAAAAAGGCAAAAACAAGTGTTGGCTAGGATGTGAACAAAAAGTAACATTTTTACACTATTGGTGGGAATGCAAATTGGTCCAACCATTAGGTAAAGCTGTGCGGAGGACCCTCAAACTACTGCAAACGAAGCTACTATTCGATCCAGCAATTTCATTTTTGGGAATCTACCCAAAGGACACAAAAACACTATTTCAAAAGGACACCTGTTCTCCTATGTTAATTGCAGTACTATTTACAATAACCAGGATTTGGAAACAGCCCAAATGCCCCCAAACAGACAAATGGCTCAAAAAGTTGTGGTATATTTACACAATGGAATATTATTCAGCAATCAAAAAGACAAATGCTTGTCATTTGCAACAACATGGGTGGGGCTAGAAGGAATCTTGTTAGTGGAAATAAGCCAGGGTTAAAAAAAAAAGAGAGAAATACCAGGTGGACTCACTTATATGAAGGGTATATAGAAAATAAACAAAAGAACAAGAAAAGTTGAAACCAATAAACTGACAGAAGAACAAAAATATAAAGCAAGGGAAGGAGAGGTTGTGTGAAATTGGGGGAGGGATAAGCACTTGGGATTAGGATGATGGTTCATGGTTGACATAGTTGTAGGGAACCTCAGAGTATACAGAAATGTAAAAGGAATATATATATATATATGCAATCAATAAAAAATAAAAATTAACTAACTAAATAAATAATAGAGTGAGACTGACAGTGTTGGCTAAACTTCCCAAACTCTCTCTCCAGTTTTCCCTCCATAGTTCAGGAACAAAAACTGTCTTTCTTTTTTACAAGTGCTCAGTTTCCCTCACCTTCAGCAGATTGTGGGCTGAGCCCTGACATTTCTTCTCCAGTTCAAGGATAAGGCTCTCAAGTTCAAGGCTCTGTTTTTCCAGGTTGGCCTCATCATCCTGCAATCTGCTCAGCATCTGCTCTTTTTCATTCTCCAGTCTCCATAGATAACATTCCTCTTCCTCATGGAGGAAGTTGTGGAGATTCTTAAAGTCAGACTGTATTTTTTGTCTCTGAAGCTCTATATTCTCCTAGAATCAAGAAAGTACAAATAGATGGGATAACAAACCAAATATACAAGTATGATGAGTCAGTAAAAACATGTAGAAAGAGATATAGTGGTATATGCTCAGCCCTGAACAGGAATGAAATGTGACATGTGCCCAACTCCGATTCTTCCTGAAGATTTATGGTACTGGAAGGAAGGAAGTGGAAAACAAAGACTTCATGGTACTTCTCTTATGCTGGACATAGTCAAATTCACCATCAGAAAGTGGAAAAGGGACAATGAGCTTGGAGGACAGACCAATGGATGAACAGTTTCTCTTTTGAATGATGAAAGGCTCAACAAATGGAGTTTGGCAAGAGTGCATAAAAATGTGAACACAATGCCACTGGCTGTACACTTAGAATTCATTAAAGTGGTGATTTCATAATGTTTGTCACACACACACACACACCCCACAACTTTGCCAGCTTCTGTGACATCTTCATCATTGGAGGTGGAAAACTTTCTCTGTTGCAGAGCGATATCTAAGTGGGAGACATTCAGATGTGGGGAAGGTGGTCCTCATTCTGTGGTCCTCATTCTCACCTGATTAATTTCTTCCTTCAGTCAAGATGCAGAAGAAGAGACAGGAATACTAAGTAAGAGAATCATGGAATTTGACTAAGATCAAATAACATCATTTATAGAGAAAAAAACAGGGCTC
The DNA here is from genome assembly GCA_004024945.1 of Uropsilus gracilis. NCBI lineage: Eukaryota > Metazoa > Chordata > Mammalia > Eulipotyphla > Talpidae > Uropsilus > Uropsilus gracilis. Next base: position 121,753 of record PVHY01001978.1, read on the forward strand.
TTGAGGATGTAAGAATGTATGTAATGAATATAACCAGCTAATTTGAAGACATTCAGGATAATCTATCACTCTCAGATGGAGGAGGCCTGGATAGTTACCAGAAATATTTATGCACTAACCCAGTATTCACTTGTTATTCCTATGTATGAGACTGGGACAAAATTGGGAGTCTCAGTTTTCATTTGGGGCACACAGAATTGTCATTTCCATGGGTGCTTTCTAAACTCACACAGTGTGCAGTGACTGTGTTGTGTGATAGGGGATCACTGACTAGGAGGAGGTGCACTTTGTGTAGGAGAAAAAAACAGCTTGGATTCTGGTGTGACTTCCTTATATGGTTAGCAGCAAAAGACATTCTCCCCAGTACCAAAGACCCCAAAATGAAGAGACCAGGCTGTCATAATGCCTACAGTGACTCTGCACCTGTGAGTTCCTAATCAGGTCTCCCCATTCCCACAATCTCAAAATGAGGCAAGGAAGATTTCAATTTTCACATCCACACCCAAAGAATCAGGGTAAATATAGAAAGAAACCCCAAAATAGGCCAAATGCCTCAAACATCTGTGGGATTTGATCACACAGTGAAGCAATACATCCATATCTCCATAAAGGACTATGTCTCTGCTCTCACAGAGGCTACTAAGCCAGACACTGTCTCAGGAGTGTCAGTTCCTGTGACAACCTGTGCTATTGTCAGCAGCCTGAATGTCAGTGACTGGAATGTCTCCTGAACTCGGGTTGTCTTCAGTGTTTGCTGAGGTTGGTATTTGAACCAGGAAGGTAGAGTGCCCAGCCCTGTACTATGGAAAAAATGCCAGGTTAGTGGTGATCTTCAAGCCAGGAAGAAATTTCAGGTAGTGAAAACTTGAAACCTGTTGATGGTAAGGAGCAACACAATTCTGTTTCTCCTCCAGAGGTATTGAAACACTGAGCCACTTACTACTGTGTCTGGAGGACTTAGAGGGCAATTCTTATATTGCATACAACTGATAGCAGAAATTAAGGGGGAAGAGTGCACATCCTTTGAGTTTTAATTGTTTGGTCTCATTTAATGAGGTTAAACCATCAATCAGTACATTGCCCAGTCATATCTTAGATATGGACTCTAGAATGTAAAATAGTTTGTGATCAATAGTCTCAAATTCTTACCTCCCATTCAGTTATTTGCTCTTTTGTGAACAACTTTGTATTCTCACAGTGGTCTTGGACATCCTTCAGGTATCTCACAATCTCTTGAAGATTCTGCTGCAGAAAAAAATGGGTGGGTAATGGTTAGTAAATTTTATAACTATTCATTTGGCACCTATGGGGAATCCTAGCCTCCAAGACATACACTGACTATAATTTTCAGTCCTTGTACTTTGATAGGGTGTTCCCTGGAGGCACTCATGTAACTAATGACCCCAGTGACCCTGAACAGTTTTACAATTTCAATACCATTCTGTGTTGTAGAAGTGGAGGCTGAGATAAGGAGCAGTAATCTTCCCAAGATACCATCAGTAGCAGGTGACTGAGCTGTATTCTCAGCTCATCTATGACACAGAACCTGGCTACATCTACCACCACAGTCCTGCCAAGGAAATGTTGCACAGAGTACAAGAGTATAGTTATCTTAAAGCACATGCCACAAAATAATGTTCTGAACCAATCTTAAATACAGAATGTTTATTATAATTGGAACTTTTTATATATTATGGTGAATCGGGAAGGAGAGTCCAGGATAGTGGCTGAAGTTTTTGAACCAGCATATGGAGAGGTAGTTCACATGTAGAACAGGATCATGAAATCAACCTAAAATGATTTTGCATCGACATCCATTTCTAGAGTTACTATTCAAACAGTTTCTCGGGTTTCCAGGGGAAGTAATCTGAAACTTAAATTCCTCATTGTAGTCAGTAGTAAAGGCATTGGCTCCTGTCCTCTAGCATCCAGTAAATAGTCTCATGACATCTCCAGTGCTCTCAAGAAAAGACTCAGGAAACTAGTGAGCAAAAGACTGATTTGCTCCTGGTATGAACTATGTGTTGTTACAAATGTCACACATAGAATGTCCTTACCACATATAAAAACCTCCTGGGTTTGTGGGATGGGCCAATGGGCATGTTATCTCCTTTCACATATGGGGAGACCAAGACATGAAACAGTAACAGTTGCTCACAGTTCCCTATCTAGTAAGAGGCTGAACTAAGATGTCAACAGCAGCTTGACTCCTGAGGCTACAACCATCACCTTTTGTTGCTCATTTTATATGACATGAGGGGAGTAAGGAGACCTGCCTCAGTATCCTGAAAAGATGTGCAAGAGGTTACAGGAAGAGGCAAGTGTGCTTCAGTGTAACAGTACTGACATGTCCTACACAGGATCCAGTACTTCACACAAGACACATGCACCTCAAGACGAGACAATGAAGATCACCACACTGGGGATATTTTCTCCAAATGCCAACAGGGCAGAGAGGAATGAACCCTGCTTGCCCATTTCATCACAACAAAGGGCAGCCTCACCTACAAGGTCTGAGTGAGAAACTAGGAGATTCCTGAATCTTCTCTCAAAACTTCATCCCTTATATCAATTGTTTCGAAATCCTTTGATTCTACTTCTCAATTTTTACTTAAGCTTGTTGCCACCTCTCCTTCTTAAGTTTTGTCCTTGATGTTTATTTGTCTATGAAGAATGTTCTTTGAGATGTCACCCAGATATTTCACTCCATATATAAAGTCTTTGAGTTCAGTCCAATTGTGGGCCAGGTGTTAGACTCTTGATAGATATCAAGGTGTCTTCCATTTTCCTCTCCACCATTCCCTGTCTTTCCCTTCACACACCCTTGACCAGGTCAGAGAGACATGGGGAAAGTCCCTCTGAACAGAATTCCTGTCTGATTTCCAACCTGTACAGTTTTATTTTGCATATGTCCTACAGGATGCATTTCTGGAAAGTGTCCCTGCACAGGTCTTCCTACCTCTTCATGTGTCTCCTCCCATTCAAACAAAAATTTGGGGTGGTTCTCTTTCCTTTTCTTAACCCTCTAAATTTTTATGGTGTGAACTTCATAATTTGTAATTCATTCATGAGCTTATGCATATTTTGCTGTTCCTAGTTATATATTGGTGGTAAGGCTGACAATGAGGCAGGTATGGGTATGAGCACATTGTATTGTCCATAAAAGTTCATTCCAGGAAGTACTAACAGGTACAGGATTCTGATCAACCTGAAAGATCAGTATAGACATTGAGGATCTGACTCACTGGGAAACATAATAAACTATTTTTCAGAAAACATGATTAATTATTTTTTTCATCACAGTCTTGGTCTTCAGGTGAATATCAATAAAAAAGGTGCAACATAATAGGCAGTCCTTGCTTCAGACTCTGCCCACTCACTCACCTTGTAGCCTGGCCATGCGTCCTCTACAAGAACTGTGTTGTGCCCTTTGTGTTGTGGGGACCGTTCACAGCGCCAGCAGATGAGCTGCTCATCATCCTCACAGAACAGCTGGAGCTGCTCTCCATGCTCCTCACACAGCATCTCACCCTTCATCTCCTTGATAGTCTCAATGAGGTTTTCCAGTTGCTTATTTAGTCTGAGACTCTTCTTTTGAAATGGTGTCTGACATAGGGGACAATGGTAACCTCCTGGGGATGATGTGATGTGTTGGTTCTCAATTATATCCTGTATGCATTGATGGCAGAAGCTGTGCCCACAGTTGATGCTCATGGGCTCTGTCATCAACTGCAGGCAGATGGAGCATGTGGCTTCCTCTGTCATTCTCTTCATTCCTGAGGCCATGGCTCTTCCTGTAAACTTTATGATGTGTTTGTAGGAAGAAAGGTATCAGCAAAGATTGTCCAGAATGATGGAGAAAAAAGTCTCATCTAAGCCTCAGAACTTTGGCAGATGCTAAAAGTCTTCTCCCTAGAGAGATAAATGGGTGGTAATTTTTAACCCTTCCCCTAAATCAATGGCACATTGAAGCATGTGCAGCATGTCTCTGTGTTGTAGGATATGGTGATCCCTGTCACATTTGCCTTTTCAACTTAGATTCCCTGAAATTCAATAACATTGAAAATCCATCTTCGCCATTCACCAACCATGATTTAAAACTTTATATTCACTAAAAGTCCTTAGCCCCCAGTCAGTTAGTTAAAGAACATTACATCATGTCAGAAATCATGGATCAACTGCTATTAGAGATAGAAAGTGACAGGTTTGCAAACAGAAGTTGCACAGGAGAAGGAAACTCAAGGAGGGGGAGTGAAACTCTTTCCACATCTAATGAACAGCTAAGGAATTAGTCCTGGGTTACTTCTTTGTCCTGGTAGAGCACTGAGGGGAATGGTTGGAGTAGGGAGTTCACTGAGACAAACACACTACTCTCCTCACACCCCCATATCTGGGTCTATCTGCTCCATTAAAATACTAGAGAAAAAACTGACTCTCTCTTTACCAAGTTTCAGTGGAGATGTCATTGCAGGCATGAGGTTTGGAAAGAGTGGGTCAGAGAAGGGTTGGTTCTGGAACAGAATTCCCGAGCAGAAGGGAGGTGACTGTCCAGGAGAGGATAGGTTTCTCAGGAGAAGGTCAGGGGAGCCTGAAACAGAGATAATTGGCAGAAGCAGGATGTGGGGAGGTAAGAAGCAGAAGGAAAGACTTGTCCTTTTCAGGCTCCTTGTGCTAGACACCGAATGTCCACCTGAGAGTGAGCCCTGAGAGCTGGAGACATGGAGAAGTGCCCAGAGCAGAGGATCTGCCTTTCCTCACAATTGCAACAGCTCCTGAATCCCAGTCCTGTTGCCCCCTCTCCCTGCTGCCCCCTCTCCCTGCTGGGAGTATGTGAGGGGGGCTAAGGAGAGGAAGGAGATAGAATAACATTTTCTAGGAACTGCCCACCCAAATCAGCCAAAGAAAACAAAAAACTACTAACCTCAATGCATAAACACAAAGACAGAATCAACTACATACTACTCAATATGTAGAGGTAATGCAAAATAAAGCACAGAAAAGAGGAAAAAGGCAAATACCCCAGCAAATTCCACAGAATACAATACACCAACAAAGGAAAGATGAACTCTAGAAACCAACATAGATAAGGAACTGTACCTGTGCATGTTACAAGCATACATATAGCTAAGGGAAGAATTAGAAAAATGCAAAGAAATACAAGTGAGTATGGCAGAGAAACTGAACAAGTTAGAAGAAGAAATGGAAAAAATTAAGAAAGAAAACATCAACAAAGATAAAATAATTGAAGAATTGAAAAATAAAATTGAATACTTAACAAGAATCACAACGAAACCCAAGATCTAAAGGGAGCAACAGAAGAGTTCAAAAATGCAGGGAAAAGTTATGAAAGCAGACTGGATGAAACTGAAGAACAAGTAAGTACCCTTGAGGACACGGAAATTGAGAGGAAGAAGAAAGACAGAGAAAGAGAGACACAATGTAAGAAAATAGAAGAAAAGCTCAGAGATCTATCCGATTCCCCAAAGAAAGGAAACATAAAGAGTTATGGGAGTCTCAGAAGGAGAAGAGAGGCACATGGGTACTGACAGGCTATTTAAAGAAATAATGGAGGAAAACTCCCAAATCCTGAAAAAAGAAATGAAATTTGATATCCAGGAAGCCAAAAGAACACCAAACTACGTTAACAAAAGAAAACCGCAGCAAGGAACATCATCGTAAAACTCCCAAGAGTCCAGGATAAGGAGAAACTAATGAAATTGGCTAGAGAAAAGAAACAGCATACAAAGGAAAACCTATTAGGCTGACCTCAGACTTCTCTGAAGAGACACTCCAAGCAAGGAGATTATGGAGTCATATCTTCAAAATACTCCAAGACAAAAAATGCCAGCAAAGATTACTCTACCCTGCAAAGCTTTCTTTCCTATATGAAGGAAGAATAAAAACCTTCTCAGACAAGCAAAGCCTCCAGAAATTCACTACCACTAAACCACCACGCCAAGAAATCTTGCAAGAAGCTCTAAGATTAAAACCAACCTGAAGAGTAAACAGATCAAAACAAGGAAGCTAATCAGAATTTCAAAATGACAACCAAAAAACTGACTTCAGAATCTCAAATATCAGTAATAGGAAAAAAAAAAAGAAAAAAGAGGAAACCTTAACCTCAAAATGTCTCTCCAAAAATCAACACCAGAACAGCAAGTATCAATCATCACTCTAAATGTCAATGGTCTAAATTCAGCAATCAAAAGAAAGAGAGTAGCAGAGTGGATCAAAAAACAAAACTCAACATTTTGCTGCCTGCAGGAAACACACTTAAACACAAAAGATAAGCACAGACTGAAAGGGCTAAAAAAAACTTTGGGCTAAAGGGCTGAAAAAAAACTTTGCAAGCAAATGGCCCCCAGAAGAAAGCAAGAGTAGCCATACTAATAGTAGATAAAGTATACTTTAAGCTAAAAAAGGTGACAAGGGATAAAGAAGCATACTATATATTGGTAAAAGAGTCAATACATAATAAAGACATAACAATTATTAACATATACTCATCAAATGAGGAGCACCAAAATTCATCAGACAACTACTAACAGCACTGGTAACAGACATCGGTGAAAATACATATGGGTAGGTAATTTCAACACACCACTCTCACCAAAAGACAGATCAACAAGACAAAAACTAAACAAAGACAAACAAGCCCTAAATGAAATAAATGGGCAGAAATAAACAATGTGGATAGCAAAAAGACTATTGAGAAAATCAACAAAATCAAAAGTTGGTTCTTTGAAAAAGTAAAGTTGATAAACCCTTTGCAAACCTCCCACACACAAAAAGAGAATACTCAGATAAGCAGGATTACAAATGAAAGAGGAAAAATTACAACAGACACATCATAAATCCAAAGGATAATCAGAGACTACCATGAATACCTATGGAAAGCAGTGTGGAGGACCCCAAACTAATGAAATGGAACTACCATTTGACCCAGCAATCACTCTTCTGGGAATCTATCCAAAGGAGACTTCAGTGTTGGTACAAAGGGACACCTGTGCTCTGCTGTTTATTGCAGCACTTTTATAATTGCAAGGACATGGTAATTACACAAATGCCCCAAGACAGAAGACTAGATGAGAAAGATGTGGTATATATGTATACACACACATATATACACACAATGGAATATTATACATCAATTAAAATGGCAAATTTGATGATTTTTTTTTTTTTGGTAAGATGGATGTACCTAGAAGAAATTATATTGGCAAAAACAAGTCAGAAGGAAAAAGACAGAAACAAAATGGTTTCACTAATATATGGACAACCAAATGAAACTACAGAACTGAGGGAGGGAACCAACTGGAGCAGCCAAGGAGGAGAGGTGGTGGGTGACCCCCAGGATCACAATGATGTGTAATATATATATATATTATTTAAAAAAATAATCATTTCTTTTAACTCACAGTGGCTGGGGATAAAAATAGATTCAACATAAGTGACTGGAGAGATTATTTTTCTCTATTATCAAGAGGAACAAAATTCTCAGAACCATGGAGAATATCTCCACAGACAGCCATACCAGAGCAGGTTAATACTTCCAGGGGATATCAGGCACCCTTATGCCAGGGCTATGCTTTTATGACTTCTTCTCTGAAAATTGCCTGCCCTTCACTCACTCATACTCTGAATCTGAGCTGTGGCATGGAAGATGGGAAAGAGAAAGTAGAAGAAGAGATAGCAATGTTCTGACCATTTTCAGAGTTGAATTATCATCAGCTCCTCTTATTACCACCTCGAACATGAACATGAACACACACACACACACACACACCAGCCCCCCCACCTCAAACCTTGTCCTAGTTTGTTTCCCTCTTTCCTCACTCAGTGTCAGTCAAAAATCACTTCTGTGCCTGCTGCTCATTTACCAGGAGCCAGATGGGAAGTTCACTCTGACTGGCGTCAACTCAGAAATGAAACTGCTATGGAGGTGAGTCTGAATAGCTCAGGGAGTGAACTGGTCAAAGTGTCACAGATTGTACCTTAGTTTTTCTGGCAGGGAGGGGACTTGATAGGAACAGTATCTGGGGCATTGAGAGAAGAAACAAATTAACAATTCAGGAAACTCTTTCCTGAGCTCAACTTGTGTATCTAAATCAGAAGCTGATTTACAGCCTCTGACTTGAGTTCTTCCTTAGTCACAGACCCCCAAGGGACACAAAGGTTTTTTGATCCCATGTTACTTTTTGCAATTTCAGGTATGTTTCAATTGCCATGAAGGGTTGAAAATGAATCAGTAGAACCATCATTCTCACAAAAAGTTGCTCTTGGTTCCTGGGCTGTGTCTTTCTCCCACTTCTAGCTCTTGGCATCTTTACTGCTAGCTGCTCATTTCAAAAGAAACAGTATTGAAAAGGCACATGGATAGCAACTATAAAAAAAACTATAATAAATAAGAGAAACAATTGAGAAAAAAAATGAAAAGGTCATGTGTGAGCTGTGGAACTGGCACTTGGGAAAGAGAGGAAGGGTTGTTTTGTAGCAAGAAGATTTGAAGAAATAACCATTCAAAATAAACTGTAAACCTTTGCCAACAGAACACACCCCTTACAGAAGCATAGGTGTAGTGGGAGGTTGGAGGAAAGATTCTTTAGTTTTCCTTGTCACAATTGATTTCTTGAAACAATGGAACCAAGTGGAGTCTACTGTCACTTCTTCAAAGCCAAAGATCAGCATCACGTTACTGTGTATTTTTCCTGAACAATCTTCCCCAGAAAAGCCCAGCATCGCAGCCCACAGCTACAGGCTGGAGGTGAGGGGTTCTCTGGCACAGAATAAGCCTGGCTCCAGACACAGCTTCCTGCCCCTCCTCCCTTTTTCCCCCTTTCCATGCTCTTCCCATTTCCCTTGCCCACATGGGGGTCCCTTCATTGGCTGCTTCTCTTTTCCCTACTGCTGAGTATGGCCCTGAGTCTCCAGGTTCCTTGAAACATTGAGTCTATTTTGATCACCTGAAATTTCCATCTGATCAGGTCTTTTCTCATCATCATTCCTTTAGAGGAAGGGAAAGAACATCCAAGGAGACCCAGCAGGTTCTCTTCTAGGTGAGGAAGGTGAGTGAGGGATCAGGTAAAAGGACAATGGAGCTGTGCCAAGGAGCTGACTGTTCAGATGCACCAGGAACAAGGCTTTTACCAGGTAGGGGTGACTGACCATCCGTCTGAGTTGATAATCACACAGGAGCACAGATGGATTGTTCTTTATATGAACACAAGGCAGTCTGCAACACAAATTCTCTGTGTCCTCACAGATAATAATCCTTGCCAGGTCACAGCCTGGAGGCAGGACATCATCCCCTGACCAAAGAATCTTGCAAGGGGATAAGTTCAGGGATGCCCCAGCAGCTCTGCCCCACCTGGCTGGTAATGGTGATCAGGCATCTCATATCAGGTGAGAGGTCCAGCATGAAGGTCACTTTGATGCCTGCGGGATCTACCACAGGATTGAAAGGATGTGTAGTGAGGGGTGTGTGTGCTGAGTCATCTCTGTGACTCTTCTGTGAGGGGAGAGTGACATCCTCCCTGTTGGGAAAGAAGGACCCCATTGTCCCTGCAGGGTCACCCGGGGATGTCAACTCTCTGCCTGAGTGACATGAGCTCACATGTGTTTTGATTCATCCAAAGCAGGCTGAATCAGTATGCTATTAAAATGCTTTCCAGGTGTCCAGAATGTGAATAATAATGCAGGCTAAGTACCACCTAGCAGGGACTCTATTCTACAGTTGAGTTCATATCTTTCTGGAGAAAGAAGTTCTAGGTAAGTGAGCAATTTAGTGAAATCCCACAGCAATTAAGTGATGTGATCAAGATTCCGCTTTAGCGGAATGATTATGAGATGATGATTAGCAAATTTTATTAACAGCAACAAATACCTGTGTCTTGTTTCATATTCCTCAAGACTTGTACCTGAGTTCTTCTCACAGTCACCTGGGATTAGAGCCCCAACGTTACACTTGAGGAGACTGAGGCCCAGACGGTGCTGTCACCTATCCACGTAGAAGTGAAGTTGGAAATCAGACTCTGTGTTAAGTATAGAAAATCTTATTTTTATCTCCACCTAATATTGTCATCAGACCCAGAGTATCTATCTCACTCAAACAGGCACTGAAAGGTGGAAGCAGTGTGTTAAAACAACAAACCCCACACTATCACCTCATCCTCACAGAGTTCAGTCTGGCAGGTGAATGACAAAGGGGAAGGTTGGCTGAGATTCAAGTGAACAGGTAGGAGCACTGTGCAGCCTGGAGTCCCAGGTTAGGGATCAGAATGATAAGGGGGCACTCAGTTTCTAGAATCAGATATATTGGTCGGTTTCCTTGTCATAAGAAATTCAGGATAAAATCAAAGACTTTAGCATGATCTCTTAAAAACGTCTTATTCATGTACCTGTAATATATCATCCTGAGCAGGCATCTGTTTCCTTGTTCCTGGTGGAGAAGGGATTTCTTGGGTGAAGAACCTGAAGTATTTTCTGGATTTCTATTTCAAAGTCTGATAAAAGTTTCCCTTCTTGAACATCCTGGAAAACTGGTGCACAGACTACTCTTCAGGTTGGTAATGCCAGGGAGCATGAGGCTAAAGTTGATGAGTGACTAGTAATAGTCCCAAAGTCCTGAACTGGAGGCTATTTTGGGGTCTAAGCAGAGAGTAGAATCAATGATGAAGCTCAGATCTGTGGCAGATCTGGGTGGAGAAGCATGCAAGGAGTGAAAGCCCCTGTATCACACTCCAGGGAGCTTTTAATTATCTCCTTAGTAGTAAATAAGAAAGTGCTCTACTTTTCACTTGGAACTCACAGTAAGGAATTGAGGAAAATATCTCACTGAGTTTTGTGACCTTTCCTAGCTAATGACTGAACACAAAAGGGAGGTCAGTCACTTCTGGCTAACAGTCAATCAGTCACTTCTGGCTAACAGTGCCAATGTGGCTTTGTGATAGTTGTGAGGCAGAGGTAGGGACTGTCTGTAGGACTGAGGTTGGGGATCTGTTCAGAATCCACTTAAGGTTAGATTAGAGATTCACCTGTATGAGTAAAAGCTCACACATCAGGGGTGCAGAGTGAGGGACCTGGTGCTAATGTATATGAAAGATGAGGCCTTTTAAAGAAACAGATGGACTTGAACATCATAAAGCTTTGAGGAAAATTAAGAGTTGACAGTTCCTCTTAATGACATTTAGATATGACATAACGTGGGCATAAAAACACTTTCCTCTTTATGTGCAACTTCATAGCATCAAATACAGGTTGGATTTATTTTCTGATGATTCCTAAAGTTTTCAACTTGAGAGGTTATTTCAGCTGTATAAGAAAAAGAATAAATATGCTCTAAATGATATAACTAAGCACAGTATTATCTTAGCCAGTGCTTGTCATCTATATGCATGGATACTATTGCAACAAAAAATGTATTCAAACTAAGGGGTATAAATTTGTATTCTAAATTATATCCTATCAATGCAGTAAAGTTTGGACTCCTCACCCAACAGAATCAACCGTGGTCTGTCATGACTCCTACCTCCTTGATTTCACACTTTAATAAAATTCCTAATACTTGCATTAGTGCGCAATCTAAAAACTACTTCTTACCAATATGTTGAAAATGATGGGAAGAGAGGGTATTTCTGTGTGTTATTTCATAAAATTCCATCTTGCTAGTCATGTTTTCTAGAGACAATCTGTGAACTTACACAGAAGATGTGGATTTCCTGTGTAAGCAGGTAATAGATGCCATCTAGAACAGGATGCAAGTAAGCAGGTATCTCAGAAAATGAGAATAGCTTATTCACAGCCAGCAAGAAGTCAGGGTCTTAAGATCTATAATCATAAAGACATGAATTCGGTCAACAAGCAGAATGAGTTTGGAAGTCACTGATTCCCCAGTCCATCCTCTATGTGAGAACACAGCCCATCCACTATATTGATTGCTCTCTGTAAGACCCAAACAAGATGACCTGCCCATCTGAACCACAAATCATGGAAACACATAATATATATGTGTGCGTTTGAAGCACCAAATATTTTGTAGCAATGGAAATATTTTGTAGCAAGTAAAATTAAGAGTTGACAGTTCCTCTTAATGATATTTAGATATGACATAACATGGACATAAAAACACTTTCCTCTTTATGTGCAACTTCATAGCATCAAATACAGGTTGGATTTATTTTCTGATGATTCCTAAAGTGACTTGGTGACTACAGTCACCAAGACATGAATGATTTGGTCTGATTTTATAGCCAAATGAAAAATTAAAGAAATTAAGTTTGAATTTTATAACTGTGAATATATGGGATATGTCCATGTGTCCTTAGTTAGCAATTACTAACTAAGAGATTGGGAAACTCAGGCTACAGAATTGGTCAAACTGTCTTCCATTAAGATTTCAGGGGGTCAAGACCCTAAAAATATTTTCACTACAGTCCAGAATATTGGTCTTTCTTGAATTGCTTTAACAAAATGTTAACAAAAAACATTACATTGTAGACACTATTCTATACACGTAACATATGTTGATGCTCTTAATCTTCATGATAATTCACTGATATAAGATATATTAATATCTTTATAATTCAAATGGGGAGAACTAGCAGGTGACCTGCCTGGTTGACACAGCTAACCATGGGGAAGGAGAAATTCCAAGCCTGAACAGAAAACCACTGTGCTACATCCCTATCTGCACACAAGGGGGAGTGTTCCAGCTCCACCAAACACAACTAGACACTGGCTTTGTCTCTGAGGCTGCTGGGCGACAAGAAGAGAACTTGGTCCCCACTTAATGAGCTTTCGATGAGAAATATGAAAGGAATTGTTACCTCACAAAACTTGGCAGCTCTTAAACTTTTTCTTCACATCAAAGTAAATTTCAGAAACATTGAACACAATTTGAGGCTGCAAAAAGAAGTGATTTATTATTTCCAGTTGTATATCTGAATTCCTAGAATAAACAGAGATTTCTGCAGTAGACATTCCATATACTTCCCCTCTCCCCTTGCCCACATGCTCATACAGACTTACCTTTTCAGTGTGTGTTTCCAACCCTACAGGAAAATCAAAGATAAAAAGAGAGTGTTGAAATCAGTATTCCATGGCACATTACACATGGGGTTCTTCACTATAATCACTTCTTTCTAAGATGTAGAGTGACTCCAGCCTGATATACCCATGCACATTCAGGTGGAGAATTCCCATCTCAGTCCCCTTGGATATTCAGTGTCAGTGTGTTTTAGTGTGTTACACACTTACTCAGGCTTGTAGGGAGTAGGGGAGTCTGCAATCACATTGGCCTGTCACCTTCTTAGAGACAGGTCCAGGAGCTTAATTGTGTACCCATTTGCAATTAGTGACCTAATACCCCTCAGAGGAACTAGTAATAGAGATCAAATATAACAAGACCTCAGTGGTGAAACCACATAGATTCCCTGACTCACAGACCACTAAATTGGTGGCGGTAGTTGTCACCTGCAGATGGAGCAGTCATGCTCCACACAAGGCAACTCCTACAACAGCAAGCAATGTCCAAGGATTTCTGTTCCTTGGGTGGACTCATGCAGCTGAGAGTAGGACCCAGAAGAATTCATGGCCTGGACCACAAGGTAATCAGGAAAATGATTTCATTCATTTTGGTTGCCCCACTTCACACAACCCTTCATCTTTCAAAAGGCATATAAATCACATGAAGATTATTCCATGGTTCCATATGGCCAAGAAATCTACAACATGGCCATAAAGAATCTAAAATTCTAATTTACATGCTGATGCCTGGGGTGAGCACAAGCTACCAGTTGATGTTGACATAAATATCAAACATTACTTTAAATAATTGAGCTAGGCATCAGGGCTCTGCAAACTTCCCAGGCTCCCTGCCATGCTCCCCTCAATAAATCAGTAACACACTCTTAAAAGTCTCAGCCTCCTCACCTGCAGCAGATTCTGGGCTGAGCCCTGACATTTTTTCTCCAGTTCTGAGATGAGGCTCTGGAGTTCAAGGCTCTGTTTTTCCATGTTGCCTCACCATTCTGCAGGCTCATCAGCATCTGTTTGTCCTCGGTCTCCAGTCTCCATAGATAATGTTTCTCCTTTTCATGGAGGAAGTTGTGGAGATCCCTTAAGTCAGTCTGAATTTTTTTGTCTCTGAAGTTCTACATTCTCTTAGAATTAAGAAAGGAACAGAAATTAAGGTGAACACCAAATGCACATGTAGGGAGAATCAGTAAAAACATATGGACAGAGAAACAGTGGAATTTCCTCAGCTCTAGAAAGGAGGGAAACACTTCAAGGACATACCTTGAAGTTTTATTCTAAGGGAAGGAAGCAGAAAGCAAAGGAGAAAGGTCACCCATGTGATCACATGCACCTTTACTTCTTGTGTGTGGAACCAAGTCAAATTGAGAATCAGAAAGTAGATATAAGATCAGGAACTATAGAGATCAAGCAATGGGCATGGACATTCTTTTTTAGATGCTGAAAAGTTCTGCAGCTAGAGAATAGCAAGAATTCACAACAATGACTGTACACTTAAAATTGATTAAGGTGGTAATTTCATGCAATGTCTATTACATATACTCCTTCCCCACCCCTGCTGCACCCACACACATCAGAAATTTGTTCAACTTCTGTGATATTTTCCCCTGACTAAGTGGACCTAGAAATATGCCACTGCTGCGAATCATGTCCATAATGGAAACATTCAACGTAGGAAAGGTAGTCCTCATTCTGTAGCCACCTGATTAATTTCCTTCTTCTGTTTAGTTGAAGAGGAAGAAGAGGCAGAAATATTAAACATCAGATTCATGGAATTTGACCAAGAATAAATAATTCATCATTTATAGACAAAAAAAAAATGACCCAGGAAAGGAGAGTATCCTGGGATTCCGAATACTGCCTGATTGGACACTGGGCCCATGCTTTGCTTGGTGCAGACCTGAGGGCCATGTGGACATCTGTCAGGTCAGCTGGCCTGCACAGGGGCTGGGGATCATGCCTTGCCTCAGGTTTGCCATTAGCAGTTCAGGTTGAGGCTCAACCAGATCCATGTTTTTGTTTTCTCACCCAGGAGAAATCCCTCCACCCTTCCACCCTCCTGGGTGCTCCCAGAGCCTCTGACATTTCCCACATATGGACTCATCATGACTTGGCACATCCTGGGGGAGCCCATCACAGGGACAGCACACCCTCTCCTGAAGCATCTACCCACAGAGGAGAGACTGTGGCTCTCTGTCCCTGATCCATTGATAACTCCTTGGAGACCCCACCACTGTCACCATCCTGGATGTGACTCTGGACTTGGGCAAAGCTCATTCCGAAATTTTGTTATTAAGGACTCTGTAAATGAGGCAGGGATGCCACAGGGGACAAACTAACATACCACATACCATATAACATACCACAGCATACCACAGCCAATAAAGGGCACAAGCTCTGGACAGGTCTTTGTGTGGACCACCTCCCCACACCCCGGGACCTGCTGGGTAAAGGAGGGGTTTCTGCAAAGAGCTCAAGGTTTGAAAGAGGGATGAACATACAGATGAACCTTCTGAGACCATGGCGTCAAAGAGGGGAGAGATCAGCACTTCAAATGATGTGAGTGATGTGAGCAAAAGCTCAGCAGAGACCAGTGGTAGCCATACTGGGGACACATCTCTTGCAGCATGTAGTGAGTCTAGGTTGTAAACATCCAGAAAATTGAAGAGAGAAGGGGATCACTTGAGTCCCTTACAATGGTCTATAATATTAATGGTACTTTTGTGAGGAACTATCAAGCCCACAACTTGTTAAGGTGTCTTTCTCTGGTCTTTGGCTTTCTTTATACAATCAGGGTTACTGGTAACCTCCTGCTTAATGTTGCACCTTTCTCCAGTCTGATCTGGATTCCCATTGGTCAACTGGATGATTCCAAAGCACAGGCAGAACATGTAAAACCAGAAGTAATGAAGATACTTGAGCTTCACAGGATTCTATCACAAATACAAAAGCCAGCTCAGAAAGTAACAGAAAATTCCTGAAATTATATATCTGATAACTGACTTATCTAGAATTGTAGTTAGTATACAGGGTTTACAAATCAACAAGATGTATAAATAAACAAAATATTAGGCAAAGCATGTGAATAGACATTATTCTAAAAAATATACCTACAGCCAGTCACACGTGTAGGTGCCCAGCATCACCAGTGATTGAAAAAATGCAAACACACACACACACACAAACAAAAACAACAAACCAAAATCCCAATGAGATAGCATTTAACTGCAGTAAGAAGGTTATATCTAAAACTACCCACAATAAGACATACAAAAGCCAGAGCTTCATGCATGGCTTGCGGGCATGTAAAATAATAAGTTACCATGGAAACAGTTCTTAAAAAATTGAATACAGTTCCAAAAAACCACAGTTACCACATGATGCAGTGATTCTACTCCTAGATATATACTCCAAAATTGCACATATTCATAGAAACAATTTTACATCACTATTCAGTGACATTAGTTCAAATGGGCAAAATGTGTGAAATTAACACTAGAATACTGTTCCCGGGAGTTAATGGCACCCATCCCAAAGTCCTGAGAGCAGACTGAGGCTCTCGTGGACAAAAGAGCCAGCTGCAAAGGGGACTCCGACCTGCTGAGAGAAGCAGGTAGCCCACCCGCACCTGGGGGAGGAGACCACGGGAGACAGATAGGATACGCTCCCTACCTGGAGCAGACTGTGGCGTCTCCCGGCTGTTGTCACGGAAACAGCCTGGGAAGGAGGCAGCCTGGCCATTTGCATCTGTATGGACCCTGCCTATTCAGCCTAACTTTACCTAGGACTGAGTTGACAACGGGGGTGGGGAAGGAACCCACCTGGAGTTAACGGCGCCCATCCCAAAGCCCAAAAGCGCTACGCGGCACCGGCGCAAACTCAGAAAACAAGGACATTCACTACCAAAACCACATAGGCAAGGTTAAATACAACTATATAGGCTTCAACATGCCTACTACTAGAGCAGTAGTCACCCAATACGTAGAGCAGATCCGAAAGGAAAACATAGGAAAAAGGAAGAACACAAACACCCTAGCAAGCCCTAAGAAAAATAACTCACCACCTAAGGATAAACAATTTGAAAGAAACAACATGGATGACATCGAAGAAATGCTCCATATGTCAGACAAAGAATTCAGAATCAATGTGATAAAAGCACTCAAAGAGGTCAAGGAAGAGGGGGAACAAAGGGAAAGCAAAAGAAGGGAAGCTCTTAATGAATTAAGAGAAGTA